>VYZR01036771.1:0-13639 GCA_013400675.1 Oxylabes madagascariensis
GGCCTTTCTTTCATAATTCTTCTCCCTGTCACAACACAAATGAAACAGGTCCTTTCATCCCCAAAGATTCACTCCAGGATCTGGTAATCCAGGAATATTCTATGGCACACAGTTGGCTTTTAGCGATGAATTTTATGATGTGGATTCTTTAATGAGGAGTGAGGGGCATGGATTTCACTTTCCAAACTTTGAGGAGTAGAAAAAAATAACAGAAAGTAAGTTTTTAATACAGGTCTCTGAAGTGTTTTGTGCTTTTTCTGTCATGATTCCTGCGCTGAATCCTTGTGTTTTGGTGACACCACTGCACACTTCTAAACCTGCTTCTGTCATATTTTACAAGCTGAAAACAGCAAAAAATTCTCAACCTACAGAAGGCAAAGGGTTTTTGCTTTTGGTTCTCCCAATCAAAATTCAACTTCAATGACAGTAAACAAGTTTGTCTTTTATTTTGATATCCTTTTCATCTTGAAATGAAATGATTGAATGATTTTGTTTCATAAAGCTTAACACCTTCTATTTTCAGATATTATGATGCCACTGCCTTCTCATAATTACTGAGAGAATTTGCGTGGAGTGAATTTTGATTGAATTTTGACAGAAGATTTCTGTCTTCTCTTGGGCCCCATTTTCTTTTATTCTCTGTCTTCATTGATGAATCAAGACTGGTTTTGACCTTTGAGACTCTTGATGTTGCTGCCTGCGGAACAGAAGATACCCAGATGATATTTTGCCTCTTCAGAGGTTTCTTCGCTTAATTTGTGCTGATTTAGATACAAGATTCAATTAAAAATTCTGAAAATTGAATGTCTGGATCATGGCACACAGATTGAATGTGCATTTGATGTCACTGGCATTTGTAAAACTCAACATGGGTGTGTAAGAAGTGCCACATTCCCAGGTGGTAACTTGATCATTATTTTCTTTCTGGGATACAAGCAAACATAATTGAATGTTGTGTCACTGTAACAGGTACTAAGTAGGTTTTTTGTGTAAATATTTGCTCAGAGGAGAGTCCACTGTCCTCTTTTTGCAACATCATGGAAACTGTGACAGTTTCTGTTTAGAGTAATACAAGTTTAATTTTATTTTTGGGGGATTTTTAAGAGCTTCTGAGTGCTGCAGCTGTGTGCAGGTGCCTCCAAAAAGATTTGCTGAGTCTCTTCTCTGAGACCTTGCACTTTTAATGAACCATCTCATTGTCAGCCCTCAGCATCTCCCCGCGCGCCTTTTGGTGACGTGGCTGAGAATTTTAATGCATCCGAGTTCTCATTCGGCACGGCCTCTGTGCTCCTCACGGGAGGGCCTTTAGAAATGGGATTAACTTCCAGAGGAATGCATTAGCCATGCCCTAGAAGTGGGCAAAGCTCTAACCAGCCTGATAGATTGCTCCACGCTCCAAATCCTCCTAAGCACCCCCTCGCACCCCTTATTGACAGCTCCCCATTGAGCGCCTCGCGGCATTAGCGTGTTCAGGAGCTGGGCTGTTTTGTAGGAGCCCGGGGCTGATCTCATATTCGCTTTCTGAAATTAATTCGACACTGCTTTACATGTTAATCCGCAGAGGATTGATTCGGGGAAGGTCAGAGCGGTGCAGCCTCAGAAAAATGGGAGAAAAGCTCCACTTAAAACAGCTCATTTCAGTTCCCAGCCGTGAGCAGAGCTGCCTTTTCTTTGTGGCACTCGGCCAGCTGGAGGGGACACGGGGCTCTGACAGAATACATCAAATGGTGGCGTTTGATGGGATCTGCAAGGAAGTTGAGCTAATTAAATTTACCTTCATTAACCAATCGCAGCTTGCAAATGGCCCAGCTCTACTTTGGGAACCTGCAGGGTGGCAAAAAAAAAAAATAAATTCTTGCCTCTCTTTTAAAGCACTGACAGAACCAAGCGGTGAGAGCGGTCAGGAACACGGCGTAATTTGATTTCTTTTTTTCTCTTACTTGTAGAGTTTTCAGCGTTGCTAAAACAAAATAAATACCCTTGGAAAAAAACCTGCCATCGTGGGATGTGCTGGTGTTGGACCATTATGGATAAATCATATGTTTTATTTGGATCTGCACAAAAGGGCAGGAGACTTCAGTGGGGAAATATTATAGCAAGAACAGGATAAGGACATCTAATAAAAAAAAATACTGCAAATATTGAGAAAGTGTCATTGACTTGCAGCTGCACCTTGCTGAAATGATTCTTTCAATTTGAAAACAAACCTCTGATGGTTTGGTAATAGCTTTTGGTATTTAACAGCACAGTGAATTTGTAGGATTTCAAAAAGTCAAGCACAAAAATGGAATTTTTTTACTATGTGGATTAACTTAAAATATATAATGTCTACTTTATATTAAAATGCAAGAGAAATTTTAATTATAATCCACTTTTTACCTGTAGATTCATTAAACCGCCACAATTAAAAATACCAGGAAATTAAATATTTTACAACTATTCGCCTTTTCTACTTTAAACTTTCATGAGTACAATATGCATATAAGATTTTACAACAATAAGAAATTTGGATTCACATTTGGATTGCAAGAGTTCAAACTCTTTCAGGTAGAATTTCTCCCCCAAAGCCTATAAATGTCTAAATTTGACTGCTCTGCTCCCAGAAAGAGTAGTGAAGTCTTTTATGGAGTTCAGATGTGCTCTAATTTTGGAGGTTTTCCTTTCAGGAAACTTGCCTTATGTAGATAGAACCTTATGAATCCAACTCTATATATCTATAATTCGAATATTTAATTTAAATGTAGGTGTTGGAGCTGTCAGGAACGAATAGTAGTGTCCATATTCACCTGCTAATATTGGATCTGAATCTAATAATAGCTTAATATAAAGAGAAAAAAAAGAAATTCACATTTAAAATTATTTCAGTTCATGATCTTTTGTGGCTCTGCTCCCAGGGAACAGGGACAGGAGGAGAGGGAACGGCCTCAGGCTGGGCCAGGGATGGCTCAGCTTGGACAGCAGCAGGAATTTTGCCATGGAAAGGGTGCTCAGGCCTTGGAACTGCCCAGGGAGGTTTGGAGTGCCCTGGAAGTGTCCAAGGAAGGGCTGGAGGTGGCACTCAGTGCTCTGGGCTGGGGACAAGGTGGGCATTGGGCACAGCTGGAACTCCATGGTTTGGGAGGGCTTTTCCAACCTTGATGATTTTGTGACTGAGCCTTAAGAAAACCAAAATGTCTTGAAGAGAAATTAAGAATAGTTTAGAGAAGTAATTCATAATATTGTGACAGTTCAGAGCTGTCATGGTCAATGTGTTTAAGTCAGTTACAGCAGACAAAGGCAGAATCTCTCATTTGACCATCTATTCCTGAACTTCTCACCCCCCTGAACTTCTTCTTAGCCCCCTTGATCCTGTTTCCCTCCCTGTTTCTGCGTCATGGCTCCTGGCACTCAGCAATTTTAGGGTTCTAAATGTTCTTTCGTGTTGGCTGTTGAGCAGCTTTTTCTCACCTCTCGATTCATTGTCTTCAGCCCTTTTTGTTTTGCAACTTGAAGTCTCTTTAGGTGTGTACATAACTGGATAAAACAATCATACTTTTTATAATAGTGGCAAGTTATCATCAGAAAAAGTGCTTTTATTTGGAGCAGCCTGGGATAGTGGAAAGTGTCCCTGCCCATGGAACTGGATGAGCTTTAATGTCCCTTCCAACCCAACCCATTTTGGGATTCTGGGACTGTCGGCATGAGAGGAACCGGCTTCAAAGGAGACATGAGGTATTTATAATGAGCATTGTGTGCATATAAAGTTTACCTTTTCCGATGACAGAGTATATAAAGACATAAAAGTTGCTCCTTAAATGCAATAAAACTGCTGCACAGATGAGTTCATGGGAAAGAAATCCATCGAGGGTTGGTAGATGGAAAGACACTGCCTTTGATGTAGGAAGGAATTAAAATTTCTGCCTTCAGAGGAACCTTTCACCAGTCAGACTAGACCCTTTAACCACAGCATTGCCACTGGGCAACAAGATTTAGTAGGGAAATTTTCCCTCAGAGTTTTTTTTTTTTAAATTGTGTTTTTTTCCACAGTAGAGTACTGAAGAAAAAAAAAAAAATCTCCCTGAATTTTAGAGAGAGAATTTTGATACCCAGGGATCCACACTGAGTTTGCTCGCTGGCTCTGAAGAGCTGATGGCTTTGCGTTTGTTTTGTCACCCTCTCTTCTGGTAGAAGTTAATTGATGAACTGAGGCTGTAATTATTATTTGAGTGGCATTCTGACAGTGAGAAATGGTGTGTGAGCCAAGTGTAGCAGGATGCTCCAGCACAGGCCGTGATATGGAGTGCCACAGTTTCACCTGGAATATTTTTTTGGAAGAAAAAGGCTCTTTGCAATCCTCTCTGTGAGCTCTGGGCCGTATTTTTGATGTCTGCCACGCTAGCCAGGACCTCAATTTTTCCTTTCACACCTCTCCGCCTCTTATGTTTGTGCAGAAATCTTGTTTTAAGTCTGTTCTCTCTTTTAAGACTTCCAGGTTGTGGAATATCCCTTCTTTCAGCCTGGACCCAGCTGTTTCCCATCGCAGAAGGAATGACGGGCTATGTGGGGAGACTGGAATCTCCTCCTGCCCAAGACCAACAGATGGCTTAAAGATACCTTTAGCTGAGGCTTTGAGCACTTAGCAGTTGGTGATTTTGGAAAAAAAAAAAAGGGTGTGTTTGAGGAAATTTGAAGCCTACTGTTCCACATAATTATGCTCCAAACTGAAGGCCTGAGATTCAGGGTGCAGCTTTTCCTTCTCCCCTTTTCTCCCATCCAGAAGTGGTGGAGAAGAGGAGTCACAACAAAAACAATTTCCTAAACTTGGTGGGAAGTGGAAAGGGTACGAGTGGAAGTTCTTTGTTAAAAGGTGATTTATGTGCAATCTTAAACTGCACTTACTCAGGGCTCAATTTTAATTACTGTATTCTATAAGCTGATGAGGTTTATGGAAAAACCAAGGTAAAAATATTCCATGCTATGGAGTTTAATTTGGGGTAGGAATGGGACAGAGAGCAGCTTCTTAATCCAGAGGAAAATCTTGTACTGAAAGGTGAATATTGTCATTATTGTGGATGCTCTCTAAATACACTGACCCCTGAGAGAGGCATCCTTAATCTTAGTTTAGGCTAAATGTTGGGTTACTTTCCTGAAGTAAAAATCATCTTGGAATGAAAAAATTAGATAATAATTAAGGGAGGATGTATATTATGAACTTTTCAGCCCCATAAAACATGTGCAGTTTACATTTCTTGTCCATGTGCCCAAATATTTGTTTCTGGTGGTATTTGGCATGTAGTGAAATACGTGTAAAGATGTCCTTCCTTGGGCATTTCATGAAAAATTTCTTTTATGGTCTGATTTTCATTTCTTTTTAAAGTAAGCAAATACCTTTTGCCCTCTCAGGTTTTTCTAACAGAGCAACCTTGAAGTTAAGGCTTCAACCAAGATGTAACCAAAGGCAGGAGGTGGGAGGGGAGAGAAATACAAGGACTGAATTGTTTTAAAAATGCATTTTTTAGCTGAGGGAAATGATTGTTTCCATTCATCACAGCCTTTCCACATTTTTTTGTCATATCTGATTGATAGTGTCTAGAACAGAGGGGGGGCACTCGAGCACTTTGCATAGGTAATTATTTCTGTATGTGGTTATTTCTAATTGCTGCTTAATTAGAAATGGAAGAATGGGGAATAGGGAAGTGATTATCAGGAGCAGGGCAGGGATTGTCCCTCTGTGCTCCAGGGCTGTGTTCAGTTCTGGCTCCTGCAGGAGAGCCCTGGAGGGGCTGGAGCGTGTCCAGGGCAGGGAAGGGAGCTGGGAAGGGACTGGAGAGTCAAGATTCCTATGAGGAGGAATTTCCCCATAGAAAAGGTGGTCAGACCTTGGAAAGAGCTGCCCAGGGAGGTTTGGAGTGCCCATCCCTGGAGGTGTCCAAGAAAGGCCTGGATGTGGCACTGAGAGCTCTGGGCTGGGGACAAGGTGGGCATCGGGACTCCATGGACTGTGAGGACTTTTCCACCCTCAGGGATTCTGTGAGAAGAGCCAAAACAAATATATCAGTCATTATTCCGTGATCTGCAGTCACTTCAGGTCTTAACAACCAAATTAAGACAGGTGCTGCCGTTGCTCTTCCGGTGTGCTTCATGCCAGGTCTTCAGGGAGCCCCTCTCCAGGTGGGACAATCATGGTCACCTGCAGGAGTGGCAGCAGAGGTGCCAGGAATTTATCACCAGTGCTGGACACTGCAATATTAACACTTAAGGGGAGTGGGTTGTATTTTATTTGTGTTTTACAGGATAACCAGAGCTGTTTGTACACGTGGAACATTCCTTTTGAATATTACAGAGCTGCACTGCTGAACACATCCCAAAGATTTAGAAACAAAATATGAAATCAGTTCTAATAACCTGCTTTTGCTTTTTCACGAAAACCTCCTCCAACTTCAGCTTTTGTTGTGAAATTTTCTTTCAGGAGCCTGATAGCTGAATAATATTTATTGATTTTCGAAAGCCCCGAGAACAGAATTATATTTTAGCCCGCCTAATAAGATAATTCTTACCAAATTATTCGCTAATAATTTTGATTCTCAGTCCTCCCCCGCGATTCTCAGCTCTGCTCACACAGTCCCCAGCTGCGTTATCTACCCCCAGTGCAGAAAATTAAGTCAATGTAAGAGTATACTCTGTTTTTTAAGGAGAGGTCACGAATAACCTCCCTCCCCTTGGTAGCCACCAGCGTTCTCATTACGCTTCATTTGTGCACCGGGAGGACTGGGGGGACCCAGCTGGGCCCCCCGTCTGCTCTCATCAAGAGTTAATTTCTGCAGGAGGTGCTGCTGGCATGAACAAGTGCAGGAGGTTCTCTGGTGGTCCTGCCAAACAACGAGAGCTCTTAATTAGCAGCGATGTTCAATCAGGCTCCTTAACGCGCCGCGGCGCCGAGCGGGTCATGTTCCTCCAAAGGCGCCCCAGCGCCCGGCCCAAATATTGGGTTTTTTTAAACACAGCCTGGCTTTACCAGAGGCAGGGAAGGCGAGGTGTGAGCTGTGCTTGAGTGCTGCCAGCACTGGGGTGAAATCTGATTTTTTGTGAGGGACGTGGAGGTTTCTGCTTGGCAGGTTTAGGAAGAAAGATGCTCTTCGTCGTGGCGCTGAATATGAAAATTCATCGCCTTCGTGTGGGCTGGGATGGGTTGTCCTGGACTCCAGTTATTTTGTGGAAGATCTTTTTGGCTACAAAAGCAAAGGCATCCTGTGCTCTCCTTGCTGTGATATTGGGATGTTCACTGTTGATGATGTACCAGGCGCAATTCCGTGTCTTTGGCGGGGGGTTTTTGGGAGCTGCCATGATGGCCTCGAGTTGTAACACAGAGCTCAGAAGCTAGGGAATCCCTTTAAAAGTTACTAATTATTATATATAAATTGCATATAAATTACTTATCATATAATTACAGGTGCTAGAAGTATTTTGCAGGTTGAGAATAAATGGCACATGCACAAAACCCCCAAAATAAACAGTTTATTGCTGCATGACCAACTCAAAGAGGGCCGTTAAATAGGCCAAAGCTTTGAAAACAAGGCACAGCAAATGCCAGAATATCAGAAATTACAGTTTCAAGAAAACTGACCACTTGATCCAGTGAAACTGCTTATTTGAGTATACTGAGTATACTTATTTGAGTATAACTGAGTATACTCTTACATTATTATAACTCTTCTCAGTGGCAATCAGGAGTGGAAATAAGAATAAATAAAACAAGCAAACAAAGTTAGGCCTGAGCCAAATCCCAGGCATTCCTATATTTTTGTTCATATTCATTACTTAGACTTATATTTAATTTATATTGATTATTCCAATTAGTGGTCCTTCCTCTGCAAAGATTTTGATTCATTACTGAGGGTGGCATTTTCATTTTTTTTTATTTGTTCATTTATTTTCCATCTTAGTGTTTAAAAACTGAAAATTGACATGTAATCAATGAATGCTCATTATCAATAAAAAAAGGGAAAAAAAATCTGAGGCCACGTCTTCAGGTTCCAGTTTTACATTGAAAAAATCTCATTTCTACCGTCTAAAATTTTCACTTTTATTTGAAATACATCTGGAATTATGAATATGGGAAGAAAGTTTTGTTTGGCTTTTTATCTTTCTGGGAAGTCTCTTTGAGAAGATTCTTTGATTTGAAGGTTACTGTAGAGGTCTTTTTTGGGTTTTGTCTTATTTTTTAACTTAAAGCCTTGGGAGTTTAGGACACCTGTCTAAATTAGTGATCATCCAACCATTTTATAAGTAGTTTAAATTTAGAGAATTAAATTTTCCTGTATCTCCAGTGCAGGTAGTTGCATATGCACAATCTAAATCTTGACTGGATCAGAAATAACTATTTTAAAAATGGGTTCCATCCAAATGAAGTGAAATTTTAATCTGAGCAGAAGAGTTGTAGGAAGAAAAGAGTTGATTGCCACAAGCCTCTTTTATAAGATCTTTTCCTTGGTGGGAAAAACCTGCCCCAAAGTGGTTTCTTCTACTGAAGATGTGTAGATGAAGGAGAGTTTATTGCATACTCCGTTTTTAGTCTTTTTTCATCTGATTACATCTGTTGAAAGCAGGACCTTTAAGTAATCACTAAAAGCAAGAATGAGTTCTATAGATAAGTTATTATTTGAATGTAAAAAATGTGACTTTTGATTTTTAATTTTGTAGGTAGGATTGAATCCACGGTATTTTTCTATTAATTTCATCACAAGATTTAAGAAAATCACAGGATTTTTCTTTTTACTTTTTTATGATTTGTGTGAATAGGTAAATTTACAGCAGACCAGGACACGTTACTCAGGATTTCTTCTTCAGCAGAATTTGTAGATCCTTGTGCCCTTAAAATTGTCATTTTGTCTAACAGTTCATCTTGATAAGTTCAGATGCTGAAAGACAAGGATCGGGAGGTGTAGGTGGAACTGAAAATAAATAATTTCACTGCTGAGCTAAGAAACTTTGTAAATCTTTAAATTTAAGCCCTATGTGTTCATTTTGTTCTCTCTCTTCTCCTAATTGTCACTGTAGGCCAGGTTAGAATTAGGATCATAATTAGAATAGGATAATAATTCCTTGTAAAATAAAGGATTTCAGATGCCAAGCCTAAAAACTGAAATCTAGATTTAGTGGGAGGTGGCAGGAAGAAGATGGTAAATGTTGTATTGGTCAACTTCTTACCAAAAAAAGGGAAGGAGAAGGAAAAGAATCATCAGTAAGGTTCCTCTTATGATATAAGATAAAAAATACATTAAATTTGCATGTAATATTTTGTGACTAGAGCTGTGTTGAGGTTTTGACCACTTTTGGTCTCAAGGTTCTTGGAAAATGTTTTTAGGCTTTGAAGTCCTTCAGGAAAAGTTACTCCTTGTCGGATTAATATGTACCTTTAAAAATTCAGGTGCAAATTTCTTGATTTATTTTCTGAAATAAAATGAGATTCTACATTTTTTAAAATGAACGAGAATATTCCTTAAATGTAAGTGTATCCAGGCAAAAGTTCAGGATGGAACATGCCCGTTGCCATGACTAAATGCAACCACACTGCAATTTTAGCGAGGCAGAAGGGAACTGCGCAGTTGGCATTTAGCCAGGAACGTGGCATCACTGTCCTGTGATACCAGCCATCAATTATTTCATCGAATAAAAGTAGAATAATCTGTGTATTGCAATGCTCTTAACAAGCTTCAAAGGATATTTGCACTGTACCATGCCCACGATGTTAAAAATAATTAAAACTTCAAGGCTTAAATGTATCTTAGAGCTCTGCAGAGAGATAAATTCTCTGTTAAATTCTCTGTAATTTCCCAGGCTGGAGGGAGATTTGAGCGTATTTTGCAGTGGCTGCACATGTTTTTTTCATCAGCGCGTTGGGGCTGGCTTGTGTGTCTTGGAATGCACTTGAAATATCTTGGGTGGCTGCAGATGGCCTCGGTCTCGTTTGCATCACTACGAGCAGAAGAAGTCAAAATAATTCTTTGAAGCTTGATTTGATGAGCGTCGTGCTTTAAAAAGGAGAAAGTGCCGTGAAAGTTCCCTGCTTGGATTTTTCAGCTTGAAGGAAATGACTGAATGTTTAATTACCAACTCCCATTTAAGGGTGGGAAGGCACAACAAAGCCAATCATTTATTTTGTGCTTGTATATCATTAAATGTATATTTTAGCTTAAGGTGTTTTGCTGGAATCAGTCCTGGATCTGAGGTCTGGATGTTGTGTGGGCATCACCTCCAGGAATCCAAGAATCTTCAGAAACCTTCTGTCCTTTCTCTTGGATTCTGGGGATAACAAATGCTGCCATTTTATGCCAGTGTTGCATGAGCAGTGAAATATTAGTTGGCCATGGGTGAAAAATGAAATTTTTGGTGACAAAGGCCTAGAACAGAGGCCTAGAGCAGAGGCCTCGCTGTTGTAAGTTCTGGTTTTATTCCAACAGCACTTCCCATGTGGAGCAGGAGATGAATTTGTGGATAAGCACTTGATGCCTGTGGTTGTGGGAGAATGAGAGGTTTGCCATAAAACCTCTTCCTGTAATAATTTTGCAGTCATTTGCACATCCACTACTTGATTTGTTTCTCTGGCATCCCAGTGTTTCCTCCCCCAGCCCCTGGGTGTGGGATAAACGTGGTTGGTGCAACTCAATCTCAGATCATCCTGCTGTTTTCCCGAATTTTTAGAAATATTTGTTGCTGATCCGTGTCATTTGTGGGATTAGAAATAATAATAATGATTCCAGGACCTAAATTGTCTTTCTCCAAGAAAGCTGGAGGGAGACAATTCAAAAGGACACAGGGAATGGCTTTGAACTAACGGAGGGCAGGGTTAGGTGGGATATTGGGCAGGAATTGTTCCCTGGCAGGGTGAGGAGAGGCTGGGATGGAATTCCCAGAGCAGCTGTGGCTGCCCCCGGATCCCTGGCAGTGCCCAAGGCCAGGTTGGACATTGGGGCTTGGAGCAGCCTGGGACAGTGGAAGGTGTCCCTGCCATGGCAGGGGTGGCACTGGGTGGGCTTTAAGGTCTCTTCCAACCCAAGCCTTTCCATAAATCCATGATTTTTTCTGCTTTTATGGCATCGTCCCTGTGTAGATTTTGAAGTACTTTGCCAATAGTTATCATTCAGCTTTCCAAGATCCCTTAGGAACACTGGAGATAAATAATAATGAAAAGTTTCCTCACACTAACAGAGGTGAAGAAAACCTCCAAAAATTATGATTTTTGCTTTGGATCCTCCAAAGGCACGCAAGAAAAATTGTGTATGGGAAGATCTCATTCAGTCAAAGGGCTGAACAGCAAAAAGTGACTTTTTAAAATCAAACCTAAGAGTAATAGATTGAAACTAGAGGTCGAACCATTCCTTGCATGCAGGCTTGAGTCATGGAATCCCAGAATGGTTTGTGTTGGAAGGGACCTTAAAGCCCATCCAGTGCCACCCCTGCCATGGCAGGGACACCTTCCGCTGTCCCAGGCTGCTCCAAGCCCCAATGTCCAACCTGGCCTTGGGCACTGCCAGGGATCCAGGGGCAGATACAAAACTACTGAAAAAGCGGGACTTGAATCCAAACTTTTTGTGTTGTTCCCCCCTACTTTGAGTGATATTTTTCTAATCAAGTGCAAACTCATACGGATATCCTGTTCAGTTTCCTGTGGTTTGTTTTTGGGGGTTTTTTTCTGTGATTAAAATAATAAATAAATAAACAAGTATTTATTTATTTATTTACATATTTATTTATGTTTTAATTCTCTTCCCTGCTTACCTAAGTGATGTCAAACTCTGCCAGGCCCGTGCCATCCTGATGGGATAATCCCAGCCCCATCCCCAGCCCTGGGATTCAGGAATGCTCTGCCAGGACTGCAGAGCTTGTGCAGCACCAGAAACTTAATCCCAGTTTTTCTGGGAAAGGGGCAGCCCTGGAACAGCTGCGTTTCACGAGGCCTCATGGCAGAGTTCCTTCAGATAATGTTTTCACTGAGCTGCAGGACACCAAATCCATTCCAATAAAGTCCAGGGATGTTGGTCAGCCATGCAGCAACTTTATAATATTATAGTATTATAATAACGTAACTTCTTTCAAGTCCTGCAGTTTGCAGTTTTAAACTGAATTATCAATTTTTTTTTTCACTAGAAAAGGCTTGTGGGATTTTATTGGTGTGGGAGTGGCTTAATTTTGACTACAATTATTTATTTGTAGCCAGAGTGAGTTAATTTTTGTGTGTTCAATATTACAAGCACCACTTGGGCTTGGACACTCTTCTCAGTGTCTGTTCTACCTGGAAAGAAAATCTATTTGCTTAATGAACAGGGAAATAAAACATTTTTCTGCTGTCACATCTTATATTTTATGATCTCCTTTCTCAAATTCAGTCATGTTTTCTTTTTGGAAGTATCCTAAAAGCTAATGAATACAAGGAAATTCAATTAGAGGAACTCTTCAATAACAAAAATAAATGTTCATGTCCAAGGGAGAGACAGAGTGTGATAAATAATCCAAGATGTATTTTATGTTAACTTCCAGGAAATTTTTTTGACAGTAGGGTTTAAAAATAGCATTTCAAATTGAGAACTTGACAATGTGTTTCATGATTTTGGAAGCCACCTTGCCTTATGTGATACTGGAATCTAATAACACAAATTGGAGTATTATATGTAAGTTGGAACAATAATAAACTGGAATAATAATATTATATAGAAGTTGGAATATTATGTTGGAATATAAATTTTACCCCTTGGAATATGTAATTTGAGGGAAGATTTTTTTTTTTTTTACTACTAAAAAGATTCTATAGCAGCTTTTAAAATTGGACAGTCAAATACATAATTTATTTTAAAATAGAAATACACTAACAGGCTATAAGCAAATGTAAGTTGACAATATCCAACCAGTCAGTTGCTGCATTAAATGTGAAGGTTTTGGTTAGTTAAAAAAACTAGATTTTTGTCTTTTGTCGTTGCTAAAGCACTGAAAATCTCCAGGTAATGTCAGCCTGTAAAAGTGTGGATTTCCAGGGTGATGGTTCCCCTCCTTTTGTTGCACTTGGCTTGTGTCGCTTGGTGTCTCAGCTTTCAGCATCTGCAGGAGGAAAAACCCCACTGGAGAAGAAGGTTCTCAAATTGGCAGGGGTTCAACTGGTCCTGACTGTGTTTGTTTTGGGGGTGAAGGTGCCAATTTTTGCTGCCTGAGAGGAGCTGATGTGGGAAGGACTCGGAGCTGAGCCCTCAGTGTCTCTCTTGCGTGATCTGAATGTGTTCATGACAAGAACCCGTGGACTGGGTGATGCTAAATTCATTTATTGGTCTTAAAAGTCAGTTCTTGGTGTTTGTTCTGTGCGTGGAGAAGGGAACGGAGCTGGAAAGGGGCTAGAAAACAAATGCTGGTGATGCCTTGGGAAAGCTGACCTGGAACAGAGACTGGACAGAGCTAGAGAATAAAGCAGATATTTATTGAAAGGCCTTTAGGATACACTTCGGGCAGGACAGGGCCTGACCAGGGCTACACCCAAGGTGGACCCAAAATGGTTACAAAGTGGACACAAAATGGTTGCAAAATGACCAACCGGTCACAAAGTCTTACATTTTTATAAATTTTGGTCCATTTGCATATTGGGGTTTAATTATCCAATTACAGCTTCAGGTTATGA
>VYZR01036771.1:13713-31686 GCA_013400675.1 Oxylabes madagascariensis
TATATAATAATTATTATTATAACTCCACATTATAATAATTATTATTACCACCAATGATTAATACATTAAAATATTATTAATCATCATTATTATATAATAATTATATTTTAATTTTTATATTTTATATTATAAATTTAATTTATAGCAAAGTATAATTAATGATACTACATAATAATAATAATAGTGATAATAATTATAATAATGGTAATAATAATAATAATGTGGTTGCATTATTATTAATTAAGTATTAAGTATTGACAGGGACCCCACACAGACGTGCCCAGGTGAGGACATGGACCCACATGAGGAGGAGCAGCCTAGGGTTTCATGGATGGGGACAGAGCCCCACAGGTGGTTGCGGGGGACACAGGGACAGGAGAGATGGGTGCCAGCATCCCAGCCAGGCAGGGATGGGTGCCAGAGGGTGCCGTGAGCCCCTGGGGCAGTTGTGGGTGGCCTGGGCAGCCAGGCTGGGCTTTGGGGACACAGAGACCATGGTGCCACCCCAGTGCAGGACCAGGAGCCTGTGCCCACACCACAGGGCCTTTGTCACCAACTGCTGTCACCTGCTCATGGCAGAGCCCCAAAACCCCAGAGGGGCCCTTGAGGGGACGCACTGGGGGTCCTTGTGGGGCTGTGGGACACCCAGATTGTACCAGGGGAGGCTCAGCTTGGAGATAAGGAGCAAACTTTTTTCCCTGGCAGAGTGGTCAGGCCTTGGGATGAGCTGCCCAGGGAGGTTTGCAGTCCCTGTCTGTGGGAGTGCTCAGGAGGAGTCTGGATGTGGCCCTTGGGGACAGGGTTTGGGGTGCTGCTGGTGCTGCTGGGGTGGCACTGGGTGATCCTGAGGGTTCCTTCCCACCTTGGAGATTCCATGAAATAAAAGCAAAAGGCCCCTGCACATCCACCAAATATTCCGGGTGCCACAACTCACAACTCATCTGCTCCCAGACCCAGCACCCTGAGGGCTGTGAGGAGTCTCCAGGAGGGTCCCTCCCATCCAAAGGTCAGGTTCCTACAAAGTCCAAGTGAGGAGATGAAGTTCAGGTGAGCTTTAGAGTGACAGTGTGGGTGTGGCCCTTGGGGACAGGGTTTGGGGTGATGCTGATGGCACTGGGTGATCCTGGAGGGCTCTTCCAGCCTTGAGGATTCTGGGATTCTGCCAATATTGATGGGAATTTTGTGTGCAGGACAGAACAGTTTTCCCATGATGGATGGGACTGCAAAGATCAAAGATCAAAGATCTGCTGCATGATTGTTGTATTTCACCTGTTCTTGGAATTCCTTTTGTTGCGTCATTTGAGTCACCCCAGTGATGCCACCAGGAGTTACACAGACACAGAATGAAGGTCCCTGACCCAGAGTTTACAAACTGTGATTGAGAAAAAGCCCTCCAGGGGCAGGATGACTCTGGATATTAGATAGAATGATAAAAAGGGAACACAAGGAGTTTTTATTTGCCGCACTGGAGAGGTTGTCCCATAAAACAAGGGTGATAGGCAAATCAATTTTACAGGTTTATTCTGGACGGATAGGAGTCCAGTGTTCTGTTAGGTTAGTCTGATGTTCCTGGTTGAAAAGTCGAAATTATTTATGGAGTACTTGTAGAAAAAGACATTTTCAAAAAAGATACGTGAAGGGAAAAGTATTTCCTCCCCTTTTTGCTGCTCAGTTATATTCAGTGTTAAATATATTGTGCAAGGTGGAGGAGACAGACAGCTGCAAACAGTTGACATTTACAACTGCAACTTTATTAATTCTGTGAAGAGTTGCTTGTTAAAATTCTCTTAGTGGAGAAAAGGAAAAATGATCATTTTTCTCTTCCGTGATCTTTCCCCTTTTAGATGCTTAACTCCTCCGTGTCACGGCTGAAGGGTTTAAATGCCATTCTTAAATCTAAAATCTTAAATCTAAGGTCTTTCCCTTGGCCAGACTGCTGAGGCTTCAGATCTGCCACAGCTTCAGTCCATTAATAATTATTTCCATTAATAATTTGGATGACAGAATTGAAGGTTTCCTTATCAAAAACTCCTCTTTGTTGGGAGAATCCATAAGGTTGTGAAAAGGTGGGTTTAAAACTCAAAGCTTGATCAATCCAAGTGTGGCCTCAGATAATCAGATGCAAATCATTAAATGGAGAGAGAGTGGTTGAATATCAATTCTCATGAGAGGTTCTAGAAGTTTGAGTGAGCAAGTCAATGTATGTTAAAAATAAATTCCTTTTGTAACAAAGGAGGCGAGGACTGGCACTGAAATTCATAGAAAAGTGCTTAAAAATGTGCTAAAAATGTTAAGGTAATGCTTCCAGTTCTTCTCAACACTGGGAGGGTTTAACTGGAGTTACTGGCCCAGTTTCCAGCACGAGGCTTCAAAAAGTTTGGATTTGCTGGGCATGGTACAAAGCAGGGAAAGGGAATGAGTGGTTCAGGGTGTAGGAAACGTGATTCCTTAGATGGGGAGGATGGGATAGCAAAGAATTGTGTTTCTTTCATCAAAAGAACACAAAAACAGTGTAAAGAAAGTTTTACTCAAGTGCATGGAAGAAAATGAATGAGCATTTCCCCATTTTCAGTGGGTTTGGGACAACATTTCAGCCCAGAAATGCAGATGCAGGAATTTTGTCTTTAAAAATTGCCAGAAAAAGGAATTTTGCTTAAGTGAGCTGTTGTTTCTCCATCACTGTGAGCTTTCATGAGCAGGGCAGAGGATCCTTCCAGCACTCTGTGGCTGTGGTGTAAAATTGTGTCAGACTTAGGCTGCCCCTGTCAGAGCCAACTTGATTTTGGAGTGGGATTTCAGCTTCTCCTTGCAGCTGGGGCTCATTTTGCCATGGATGCAAATCCTTGGGAGATGCTGGAACTGTGGATTTTTTACTTCACACAAATGTGAATAACGGCTGATTTTTCTTTTATTCCACATATTTATTCCTTTTCTTAATTTCTGTTTCCCAGCAGTTTTGCGTATCTGTGTCTGTAATTTCCCATTTAAGTCACTGCTCCACATTTTTCTCCTTCTTCAGCCAAAGGAATTCTTTGCTGCGTAATGCCCTAACCCTTGATAAAACCTCATTTTTTCATTTTAAATAAATTGCCACCTCACAACACCTGTTAAAATTTTAAGAAATGTGTTGGCAAAGCTGAATGAAAAAGCTTCTTTCTAAGCCCGTATTTTCCTTTTGCTTTACAGCTGAGTAATGCACACAAAAAATAGGTGAAGGAGGACCCAGAAATCTGCCAGGTGGTTCAGAAATTAATTCTGATTTTAATTATTACTCCATGAGTATTGATTCCCCTTTGTCCTGTCCCTCCATCCCTTGGGAATTGTCTCTCTCCACGTTTCTTGTTGGATCCTTCAGGCCTTGCAAGGCCACATTGAGGTCACCCCAAAGCTTCTCCTCTCCAGGCTGAACAATCCCAATTTTTTCAGCCTTTCCTAAACATAAACATGGTTTCTAGTGATACAGAATTAGAGTCTGACATGCTTTTTGTCAGTATTTGGAAGCAATTTCTGGGTTTGATGAGGTAATGCAAGAATCAAAGACATTTTTGTTCTTTTATGCTCTTTGGGATATCCAGGTTTCATCCTTTACCATGTGCAGATGTCATCAAACAGAAAAGTGTCAAGATGCCAAAATCCAAGATAAATTTACCTTCTCAAAAACCCAAACCTTCTGTGATTCTGTGGTGACCCACCTCTCAGGATAAGAATGATTTGTACATATTTTATTTGTACAATATTTTATTGTTTCTGGGCATATTTTAACCTCTCAGAAGTACGAACTTTCATCTTTTCTTGCTTGTGAAGAATTTGAATTAACGGTGTTACCTGGGGACTTTTGTGCTTTTTTTTTTTTTCCCACTCTGACAAAGGAAATCCCCTGTTTGGAGCTTTGAGTATCAGCTGTTCTTTGTGTGAGTTTGTGGTTAAAATCCACATTATGATGGCTGTTTCTGTGGCCAGCAGAAAGCAACTTCCTCATTTTGAAATCCATTCTTAATCACCCATGAAATGAACTATTGGGAGTCCGCCTTCAAGCTGGCACAGCCCAACAGCAGAGGGGTTTTCAAAATATTTAGCAGCATATTTGGAAACAGAACTTTTCTGTTCTTGATTCAGATGCTTTTTGAGCGTTGGCTCCCGTGCGAGAAAAGCGCTGTGGGCTTTAGTACTGAATTTAGAAATCTTGTGGTTTCTCTTGGCACCGGGAGGGATGAAACTCTGGTGCTTGGTGAGAGCATTTTTTGTGTTTTCATTATCAGATCTGTGAGCACAGAGCCAGCTGAGCTCAGCTATTGTGTTTATTGCCTTTTTTAATTTGCCGTGAGAAAAGCAATAAATTTTTCGGGATCGTTATCTCTGAGCACGATCTGCGACTTGAAATGGGGGAAAAAAAACAACTGGAGGATCATCTGTTCTTTCTTCATGAGGAAATTTATTTAGGGATGTTGGATATAATGTTCACTTATGTGTTTGAAAGGAAAAATGGCATTGTTGCAGACAAATTAATTCTTCCTCTTAGAGAACAACAGCTCTTCTGAATCTCTCTTTTCTTTGAAAAATTATGTATATGATAAACATCCCATCAGGTCCAATAACACCTTTAAAAAATACTAAAAATTAATTTAAAATATTTTATTTATTAAAAAATTGAACAACTATTTAAAAAAAAATTCTAAACTTTATTTGCCAAACAAATTATTTCAAGTGATAGCTGCAATTTCAGAGCTCAATTGCCATTTCCTAAGAATTTTATTTTAAAACCAGCCCTCACTGAAACACTTTGAAACAAAAAAATATCTTTTTTCCCCCCAAAGCTTGCATTAAACTTTTCTTTAATCTCTTACATTATAATTTATATTTACACTATTTATGTTATAAATTTCTCTGTGTTCCACCTCTGCTTTTTTATTAGAGAAGGATTAAAAACCTGATATTTTGTCTGGGAGTTTTTTTATTAAATTCTGCGTTTATTGACATGGAAGGAACAGAGGGTGTTTTGATTGCCTTTGCACAGAAAAATGTTAATAATACTTTTTTTTTTCCCGAAGATTTCATGTATCACCATTCTTAATGGAAAAAAAGCCATGCAAGTGAAATAATTGTGCTTTACCTGCCAATTTATGAAGCCACAGTTGGGAAAAATTAGGAAGATTTGTTTGAATGCCAAGTAATGTGTCCAGTAACCACCTTCATGATAATGTTTGTACCATACATGTCCCAAAAATCAGAATATGCACCAGCATTTAGAACTTTTAAAACCTTCTCTATTTTTCAAATAAATAGTGAGAGGTGAGAATTTGGAAATTGAGGCTCATGTGCTTTTGACCAAGGAAAACTGAGGTAATGGAGAAATTTGCCTGAAATTTTAGTTAATTAAAATTAAATTTATTTATTCACATTAAATACATTTTTTCAGAAAGAGGCTTAAACTAATTGACAGGACTACAAGAAATGTCAGTGTGAAAACATGCTGCCTCTTGTTTTAGTGTAGGAAAACTTGTGTGTGCCTTCAGAAAGACGAGAATAATTAAAATTATTTTTACATTAGCATTGGATTAAGAAAACTGGGAGTTTGCTGCATCCTTATGTTTACATAAGTCACCAGCACCTAAATTTTGAGCACAATGGATGTTGAAGGCAGAAAATAAAGGAAATTAAAGCAAATCATGGGGGAAAAAAATCAAATGTTTTAGAGGATTCTCCTAAGTATAAATTACTTCTGTGATTTTAAGTAATGACAAAACATTTAATAATAATAAGATAAAGGAAAAAATATTAATTTAAATAAGGAAAATAATTGTTATTACTAATTTTTTAGGTCTTTCACAGTTCCCTAACAAGGAAGGGAATTTTTTTTTGATGTTGAAATGCTTTAATTTTTCCCACTTTGCAAGGTTCTGAGAAGGATCCTGGGAGGGCACCTCACACAATTCTTCTTTGTGCTCATTTAATGATTAAAATTAAAAATTAAAATTAGAAATTAAAAAATTAAAAATTAGAAATTAAAACTATTTTTCTCATTTTAATTTAATAAATCTGGTGTCTTTTGTTCTACATTTAACCCTGTTGGAGTGGCTGTTTGGGAATAATTTCATCACTTCTCTGGTCAAACATGGCAACTGTTTAACGCCCTCTCTGCTTTAAGCCAGGAAATGAAGTGATGTCTTGGTAAATTGCAGAGAAATTGTCATAAGGAAATGTAATCACCCAGACTAGAAACTGGCCAGAATATCACATTCAAATTGCTGTGTTTGCAGAAAGTTCTCAGTTGGCTTTTTTATCTGAGAGGGAGCTAAGGAATATTGCATTGTATAAATTCACCTGCACAATGGGTTACTTTTGAGATCCTCGTGTTTGTGTTGCCTCACACTATGAATCAGTGAATCCGATGCTGATTTAAATTTGCCATTTTGCTGAAATGTTTCTTGCTCTGCTGCATGGGCTGGTTCTGAGGTTTTCCTCTGAAAGTGACCAAATTTGAGCATTCTTAAAATATCATAGAATCATGAAATAGCTTGGGCTGGGAGGGACCTTTAAAAGTCATCCAGTGCCACCCCTGCCATGGACAGGGACACCTNCCGATCCCAGCGCTTTGCCCCATGCCAGGGTCAGGACCTTGACTTGGTTTTGTTGAACCTTTTGAGATTCACAGAGCCCAGTCCTGAGCCTGGGAGACTCCACTGAGCTGGGATGAAATCACTGCTAAAAGTGGCATCAGCACAGCCTGCAGTGTCAGGATGTTCCCAGTCCTCTCTGCATCCGTGTGCTGTGTTTTACCTCCGACAAGAAGGGCTGGATCTGGCTTTGATCAATGTGTTTATAATTTTTATTCTAGCCTGAAGAGTCTACTCTTACCATGTTATGATAAATATATTTCACTGCATTCTGGTGAATCTTCTGTTTCTTAAATCTTGGCACTGGAGTTCTATTTCCAAATGAAATCTGTTTCATTCCCATTTGTCCCATGTTCATTTTTGGCGTTTTCAAGTCAAGAAAGGTTATGAATTGAAAAGATTACTTACGAGATGGGAAAAAATGAAATAAATTGTTCAAAACAGGACAAGCTTTTGCTTTTCAAATTAGAAATTGAAACAAACTCCTAAACTCTCCTCACATCTCCCCTGGAAACGCCCTCCTTTACTGTAACTTTGTGGTCTTGATGATATTCACAGAGAAGCTGATTTACTGAATAAAGAAGTTCTTTAAGTTTGCAGTTTTGGAACATGACCAGTGTGTCTGAACCCAGGTTTCAAATTTTACTGGCATTTTGTTGGCAAACTAATTTTTTGGAGTTCTTTCTTATTTGGGTATGTTTCCTGACACCTCTGCCTGTATGGTACTGTGTTTTAAAATTCTCTTCTTATTTGTCTTTTTCAAGAGGAAAAGCCTATAAACATAGACAAAGGACTAATTATAAAATATCAGGTATAAAAAAGAGACAAGAAAATTACCAGCTGAAAAATGCAGTGAGCAGGGGAAAAAAAGGAGGATTTCATGGCAGAGTTCTGTGCAGCAGGCCCTGGTTCTCAAAGCAATTCCACCAGCAAAGCATGAACCATTCCCAAGCCATAATACCCTGATTTAAATCAAGCATGAGCACATGGGTAGTAAGAAAAAGGTGATTTAGTCTTCCCTTCTCTCCCCTGGCATCTTTTGCTGTTGCTTCCCCTTTGCCAACAGCAGCTTTCATTTATGGAGAGCTTTGAGGCAGCTGAAAAACAGCTCAGGTGGCTTTGCCCTGCTCCCAGCCCTCCTCCATCCTGCATTTTCCCTGAAACGGAATTGTTATTATTGCCCTGCTCAAGGATTTACCCACCCAGCCAAAAGGATCTGGGAGCTCCTAACCCACGTCATTCATCCAGGAGAATATTCCTTGCTGGAAATGTCGTGTCTAGTTCAGGACAATCTTCTTTTTGTGGTGTTTCTTGAGGTAACAAGGCACCAGCTGTGCAAGGTTGCAGTGCTTTTTTAGCTTTCCCCATGGCTGGGATATTGTAATCCCTTTAATGCTTTTTCTCACTGGTGCAGGACTTTGGTGTATCCAAGGAGTTCAAGGAGAATTTGACATTAAATAGCCCTTTCTGTGCTAACTTTGCTGTGGGGAAACCCACCAGAAAGTGAAAGGAGCAATGAATTTTTGCATTAGAACAGAAGAGTGCATTCATGTCACGCGGGGTATTCTGGTAAATGTTTTTTCTTGCTGGATCTAGGCACAGTTTTAAGTGAGATTTCTGTCATTTAAATCAACCTGAGTTGGATTAACAGCTGAGGTGTTCTCCTTGTCTCACCTGGGGGGGGTGGTCAATCTTCTGGGAGCATCTGGTTGTGTATAAAATGCCTCATGGAAAGTGGAAGATGGGGAAATGTGAATATTTAGGCTTGTAAGAGAGTGTGTAAATGTTTTTAGGATCCTACCTGGGAGATGGGATTCCAGTGAACACCACTGGGGCTAAATCTCTGATTTAATAGTTACAATTTCTGACTGATTTCAACCAACCCTAAATGTCTGCTGGAGACACCAGAGATGCCGAGTTTCTGGACATTTTCTGGAGTCAAGAATCACTCAGAATCCCTGAAGGTCTCTAGTCCAACCCCCTTCTTTTAAGCAGGGTCAACAATGAATTCTGACCAGTTTGCTCAGGGCTTTTCCCAGTCAGATCTGGAAAAACTCCACATCCTTCTCCAGTGTTCAGTTATCCCCACAGTTCAGTGTTCCCCACAGCCTGGATGTGTGTGCCATTTCCTCCTGGATTCCCTCTTTTCCTTCACCTCTTATTGAAGATATTCAAATATTAAATAGGACAAGTCGTGGACAAACCCCTGAGGATCTGCAGTTGTGTCCAGCCCACAGCTGGAGTACAAACCTGTATTTTCCATCCCAAAATCCAGACACTTTCTGCTCAATGGCTTGGCTTATATACAGGGATGCTTGAAAGAAGAGCTTGGAGATGTTTTCCCTCTTCACCTGGGACTACCCTGATGTCCTTGACCCTGAGGATGGCAGACCTGGATGTGCCCTCAACACTCTTAGATCCATCCCATTTGCTCTCACTGACTTGATTGAGCCAAGATTTCTCAAGAGATTTATGGGATCAATTCTTTCCTGCTGTTGGTGTTTCCTCTTCTCCCTGAACTCTCTGTAAAGTCCTGGAGGATATGTTGGTGAAGACCTGGGCAAGGAATTCCTTGAGTAGCTCAGCCTTAGGTGTATCCACTGTGTTTTAGCCTCAAGTCAGCTGAGAGCCCACATTTTCCTTCTTTTTCTTTTTTTTCTTTCGTCACATTCCAGTAGAAGTCCTTGTTGCCATTTTTCTTCCCAATCTCTACTATAACTGAGCTGTCCATTCTCTGGACAATATTTCTGCATTTCTCCTTTGTAGTATCCTTCCTTGCTTCCATCTTTTTTGTACATTCTTTTACAGTTTTGGATTCCCTTTTTTAGCCAAAGCAGACTCAGTTCACGTCCTTATTTTCCTCAGGATTGTGACAGGGTTATTTTCTGTGGGGGAGTTGGGAAAGACAAGATCTTTTGAGCTCCTTTGCTCTTCAGAGATGCCACCTATAAGATCCCATCTACCTGGTGCCTGAATAAACTGAATCCGGGGGTTTGTTCATCCTCAAGATTTTCCCATATTTCCTGATTTGGTGGCTTTTACCAGAATCCCAGTGTCGCTGTTTTACACCACAGGCGACACAGACTCTCAAGATCAGAAGGCTAGAAAAAATGACTAATTATTTTGGGATGTGTCTTATACCATTTTACACAGACCAATTTGATTGGTGAAACAAAGGCAAACCTCTTCAATCACATTGGTCAAACCAGAGGGACATCAAGAAGTCCCTCCTGTGAGAAAGAATGGACAAACATAGGTACAGTTACAAAAACATTTCTCTTGTTTATAGAAAATCGCCTGGGAAAAGAATTTCAGAAACCAAAACATCTCAGGCATGAAATTAAGGCTGCACTCCTAGCATGGTGTCACTCACAGAAACTGCTGCTTTGGAGTCCATAACAATGAACATTTATATGATATTTGATAGAATCACAGAATGGTTTGAGTTGGAAGGGATGTCAAAGATGGTTCAATTCCACCGTCTGCCATGGGCAGGGACACCTTCCACTATCCCGGACTGCTCCAGCCTGGCCTTGGACACTTCCAGGGATCCAGGGGCAGTCACAGCTTCTCTGAGAATTCTTTCCAGAGCCTCCCCACCCTCACAGGGAAGGATTTTTTCCCAATATCTAATCCAAACCTACTCTCATTCATGGTATCTTCTGCTCTAGCTGTGCCCATCAACCTAAATAATTCTGGAGTTCTTTGATTTGATTAAAATTGGAAGGGTTTTGTTGTTATTTTTGGTGGGGGTTTTTTTGTCTTGCTTTTACAATGCTCCCTAAACAACCTCTTTGAGAGTGAGATTTTCAGGCAAGAAACTTGAAGGGAGGGGACAAATCTGGCTATAACTCTTGTGCCCAGGTATTTTAACATCTGGAATGCACTGCTGGCTGTGGTAATGCCTCTGCAATACTGTAACACAGCAGGATTCTTTAATGAGAGTTTCAACCCTAAACCCATAACATCAATGAAATTTATAGTTGTTAACATTATTCAAAGGTAGTTTTGGGGGTTTCAGTTCCCATTTTATGTTCATGTGGGATGAAAAGTCGTTGTGTCGGCGGGCCAGAGTCCTCCTTACACTTGGAATTTCTGTAAAATAATTAAATATTGTTTATTACTCTTGACAGCACTCTGAGTATGCACTACAGGGTGGGGAGGAGGGTATTTGTATAAAAAACTGTGCTAGAACCTCTCTCTTACTATTTCAGCTGCTTTAATATTCTTGAATGCCAAAAGTGCCTTGCTCACATAAAATACCACAAAAATGTTCGAAAAAAAGAGAAAAATTTACATAAAATTCCAGTATCATCTTCTATGATCATATAGATGCCATCTGATATTCTTCCTGATGGGTATATTTATCTTCAGACATTTCGTGTTTTCATAATCTTGTCTCTCCTTGTGGTCTTTGGAATTAATACACAGAGCAAGATGGTTAAGGACCACAAGGAAAAAAAAAAATGGAGAATTTCTTGAAGGAAAAAAATTTCAGGGGGCGGGAAATGTGGTGAGCGCTGTGATTAAGCCACTCTGCAGAAAAATGAAATTGTTAAGTCTGCAACTGATTAAGTTGAAAGAAAAGAAGGGAAGTCAATAAGTAAAAACGTGCACGTACAGTTAATCTTTCTGGTTAAGAAAATCCAAGTTGTTTCTCCCAGAAAAGAAAAAAAACCCCACCAAACTAACAAGCACACACCATGTACAGAGCTCTGAAGTTGGGGGAAGGCAGGCAGGAGGCTGTGTGGAGATTTTTATTATCACTGGCTTCATGTTAATTCCAGCACAATCTCAGGAAGTAGTAAAAATCGATCTGTGTGTCTCTTGGTCTATCAGTCTGGGAATTAACAACTTCCCCATGTTGTGTCCTTTAAAGAATTTCTTTGTGACCCTTAAAAATCCAACCTCAGTCTCCCCATGTAATAAGTTGTTACCTGCTGCCAAGCCTCCAAGAGCTGCATCATCTGTTCTCCTAATTGTATCTCTTTGTAGAAGCCTGTGTTTTGCATTCCTAATGAACTTTTTTTCCTACTCTGTTTATTTTCCTCCCCTCATGGCAGCACATGATTTTTTTTTCTTTTTTGTTATTTAAAAACAGATACATGGATGGAGAAGCAACAGAAATCAGTGTGTTTCAACAAAGCCTGTAATCTCTTCCTAAGTGTGTGTCCAAGTTTAAATTAGATTTTTATGTTGCAAAAGCATGGACTTGGTGTTGTAATCAGGCTGCTGCCAGAAGACAGGGATGAAACCTCTTGAGCTTTGGGGGATTTTCCCCCTGAGGGGCTGGAGCGTGTCCAGGGAAGGGAACCGAGCTGGGGAAGGGTTGGAAAATTCCTGAGGGAGCTGGGAAAGGGGCTCAGCCTGGAGAAAAGGAGGCTCAGGGGGGACCTTGTGGCTCTGCACAACTCCCTGCCAGGAGGGGCAGGGAAAGGAGGAGAGGAAATGGCCTCAAATTGCAGCAGGGCAGGCTCAGCTTGGAGATTGGGAAAGGAAATTTCCCTGGCAGAGTGCTCAGGCCTTGGGATGAGCTGCCCAGGGAGGTTTGCAGTCCCTGTCTGTGGGAGTGCTCAGGAGGAGTCTGGATGTGGCCCTTGGGGACAGGGTTTGGGGTGCTGCTGGTGCTGCTGGGGTGGCACTGGGTGATCCTGGAGGGCTCTTCCAGCTTCAATGATTCTGGAATTTAGTGTCAAGAGGTAAAATTTACTGCTAAAGGTGGTAAATAGGTGGGCCTGGTCTCAGCACGTGATCCAAAGTGTCCAGAGGAGACAATTTCCAAGGTGTGTTTCATGGAAGGTGACTGGCAAAGAGATTTTCTGGCTGTTGGCCTTTGATGACATCTCCATGACTTGGGAATAATGTGAGAAAACATTGTGGGGTCTGGTACCGCTTCAGCTGTTTGTGTGTCTCTGCCCATGGCACGGGGTGGAGCTGGATGATCTTCAAGGTCCCTTCCAACCCAAACCATTCCAGGACTGTGATTTGTAATTATCAAAGGCATTTGTGATCCAGACTTTGCTTGGGCTTTGCAATAACCTCATCATCATGAAAGTAGAATCACACAATCACAGAATGACTGGGTTGGAAGAGACCTTCAAGATCAAGTCCAACCCATACCTAACACTGTAGCCCTGATTTAAGCCTGAGATGTTTTGGTTTCTGAAATTCTTTTCCCAGGCGATTTTCTGTAAACAAGAGAAATGTTTTTGTAACTGTACCTATGTTTATCCATTATTTCTCACAGGAGGGACTTCTTGATGTCCCTCTGGTTTGACCAATGTGATTGAAGAGGTTTGCCTTTGTTTCACCAATCAAATTAGTCTATGTAAAATGGTATAAAAGGGAGACACATCTCAAAAATAAAGCAGTCATTTTTTCTAGCCTTCTGATCTTGAAAGTCTGTGTCGTTTTTGGTGTAAAACAGTGACACTAACACCTCAACTAAACCATGGCACTGAGGGTTTTTTTCCCATCTCTTTTTTTAACACATCCAGGGATGGCGACTCCACCACCTCCCCGGGCAGACACTTCCAGTACTTTATCACTCTTTCCATAAAAAACATTTTCCTAACATCCAGCCTGAATTGAGTTAGGCATTTGAAAGATACTCTGAAGTCTCTGGATTTCTTGCATTTTGGTGCTGCCACAGCCCCAGGAGTTGCTGATGTCCCATTGATGAGCCTGTGGAGCAGGAGCAAGGAATGATTCCTCGTCTCACCACCAGCATAAGGACGTTGTGTCTGTGCGACACTCACAGGTCATCCCTGCTGCTCATGCACTTCCTCAATTGCAGAGCTTGAAGCAACTCCCAAACCCAGCTGAAGTGCAGGGGAGATCATTGTGAATGGGACTTTTTTCTCTGATTTGGGCTGCCCTTACCCCCAAGACAAGATTGCTTTTATNTGTAATTATCAAAGGCATTTGTGATCCAGACTTTGCTTGGGCTTTGCAATAACCTCATCATCATGAAAGTAGAATCACACAATCACAGAATGACTGGGTTGGAAGAGACCTTCAAGATCAAGTCCAACCCATACCTAACACTGTAGCCCTGATTTAAGCCTGAGATGTTTTGGTTTCTGAAATTCTTTTCCCAGGCGATTTTCTGTAAACAAGAGAAATGTTTTTGTAACTGTACCTATGTTTATCCATTATTTCTCACAGGAGGGACTTCTTGATGTCCCTCTGGTTTGACCAATGTGATTGAAGAGGTTTGCCTTTGTTTCACCAATCAAATTAGTCTATGTAAAATGGTATAAAAGGGAGACACATCTCAAAAATAAAGCAGTCATTTTTTCTAGCCTTCTGATCTTGAAAGTCTGTGTCGTTTTTGGTGTAAAACAGTGACACTAACACCTCAACTAAACCATGGCACTGAGGGTTTTTTTCCCATCTCTTTTTTTAACACATCCAGGGATGGCGACTCCACCACCTCCCCGGGCAGACACTTCCAGTACTTTATCACTCTTTCCATAAAAAACATTTTCCTAACATCCAGCCTGAATTGAGTTAGGCATTTGAAAGATACTCTGAAGTCTCTGGGTTTCTTGCATTTTGGTGCTGCCACAGCCCCAGGAGTTGCTGATGTCCCATTGATCAGCCTGTGGAGCAGGAGCAAGGAATGATTCCTCGTCTCACCACCAGCATAAGGACATTGTGTCTGTGGGACACTCACAGGTCATCCCTGCTGCTCATGCACTTCCTCAATTGCAGAGCTTGAAGCAGCTCCCAAACCCAGCTGAAGTGCAGGGGAGATCATTGTGAATGGGACTTTTTTCTCTGATTTGGGCTGCCCTTACCCCCGAGACAAGATTGCTTTTATAGGAATGAACAACATCATGTTTGTGCCTGTGGGAGAAGCAGATTTGTGGGCTAGGCATCAGTGTTTGGGCTTACCTCACAGGCAACATCTTCAATATATTTTATCTCTTAAATAACTCCTCCTGAAAACGTGAAATGGAGGAGGATCGTGGTACAGTTTGGATCTGTTTAAAAGTGGCTTGAACAAAGTTCTCACAGTAGGGTTTTTTCTTATTTTCTTTTTTTTTTTAAGTGTAGCATTGACTCATTTGGTGGTGTTAAAGTGCACTTTCTACTTATCCCCAGAGGAAAGTTAGTATTCTTTTAAGTGAAACTATTTTAAAAGCAGAACACAAGCCTAAAATAAGCCAGTGTTCTCTAGAGCTCTCAGAAGGTGTAGATTTATTTACTGTAGTTAAATCATAATTAGTTCTCAGGGGATAGTGTATCTTTTAAACTGCTTTATTGCCACCATATTGGTTTTCTAAATAATCAGAAACTGCTGCTCTTATATTTTGTAGTATGAACAAAAATTCGCTGTAAGTAGAAACAAATGTTTAGAATTGCTGGTTGTCACTTGCTGAAGATAGGGACACCAAAAAAATGAGCACTTGAGGAAAAAAGTGAAGAAATACAAAACCTGTGCTATCAGAACTTAAATGAACTATGGCTCCGACTTATTTCAGCCTAACAGATAAATTAATGTTTTACATTATGGTTTTTCTGCCAATCATTTTTTCATATTCTAATGGGTTTGGATCAGGACTAAATGTAAACTGAAAAAAATGGTGGTACAATGTTAACATAAAATATTACCTGATGTTTAAGCCTTGATTTTCATGAATGTAGCTTAGTGTTGCAGCTGATAAGCATGTGGGGTTTTTGGTTTTTTCCCTAATTGGCAGGTTAATGTTCGAGTTGCCTGAGGAGATGGGTTTAATAGCAGTGGCTGTCCGACAAACACAAGGAAAAGGTGAGCAAATTTCCTTATTTACTAATAAATGTTTATTAAATACACGAAATAGGACATTTTAAGATGCATTATGAGCATTTTTGATAATATAATCCACAGAATTATCAAAAGCCTGTCCTCTTCTCCTCCTGCTCAAACCGTGGATTCAAACTGAAAACCCAAAAGTTAAGAAGAGACCAAAGTAAACATTTTCAGGATGTTTGGTGTCTTTTGCAGCAATGATTTAGTGGTCTCCTGGTTCCTGCCAAAAAGGTTTCGCCAGTCACAAAAACTGCCATCACTACACTCAGTGTAACACAAGTCAGAGCTCCAAATTAAACCTGTAACTGGGTTAACTGGAACAAGACTGGGGCTTGACTTGCTCTGAGATTGAGTCTGCAGGACCTGCCTGAGCAGATAAATGTAAGCAAGTCGTGTTTCTTGCCCAGAAAAATGCTGGCACTTCTTTAAAAGCCACATTTATTCTACTGGAAGAGCAGAGTGTGTGGCCCAAGGAGCTTTTCCAAGCACAAATCCATGGAAAGATGATTCCCTGGCTCTCAGTGTGGGATGGTTCAGAGTTTGGATGCATTTCTGGGTGCACACAGAGCATCTTCACAAATGCTTCTCCACTTGAACAAAGCAAGATCTTTTGAAATTCGTCTGTTAGCAGAGACCAGGAAAATCCTGGAAGCAGGGGATTTAGGACATGGCTGGGAAATTGAGTAGCAGCTTGTACTTCAGAACCTCAGGACAGAATTATAGAATGGCCTGAGTTGGAGGGGACCTTAAAGATCATCTTGTTCCACCCCCTGCCACACGTTCCACAAAACCAGGTTGCTCAGAGCCCCATCCAACCTGACCTTGAACATTTAGAGGGATGGAAATATTAAAAAAAAACCTTTTTTTTTAAGAAAAAGCTTTGCACTTTAACCCTTTTTCTTTCAAAATTAGTTTGGAAACTCCATTACAGGACTTCTGGTACATTCTTGGATAGATACCTTTGAATCTTTCTCTTTAGTTGTTATCTACTTTCATAAAGTGATCTTTTTTAATAAATATTCTTCTTTTGAGTTGAAGTTACCCTTTTTCCTCTCTCTGCCCAGGTCGTGGTGGAAACGTTTGGCTCAGTCCCGTGGGCTGTGCGCTGTCCACTCTGCACGTCTCCATCCCTCTACATTCCAACCTAGGCCAGAGAATTCCTTTTATCCAACACCTGGTGTCCTTGGCAGTGGTAGAGGCAGTCAGATCCATACCAGGGTATGAGGTACGTCCTTCTACTTCATCTCAAAATTCCTGGTTCCATTTCCATTAAATTCAGGTTTTAGCTGTGTCTTTTCTGTGCAGAATGGCTGAATGCATAATTCAGTTCTTCAGCACTGAGAAGAACCTAAACTTAACCTTCCTAATGTTTGAATATTGATATGTTTGAAGAAATCTGATATCAATAGGATGAATATTCTTTTACTGAGCTGATCAAATGCACTACACTCATTTCACTCTTAATCTCATGAAACTTAAGCCTCAATCCACAGCAGTAAAGAAAAAGTCAACTTTGTTTGCCCAACAATGGAGTTGATTTGTTTTGATTTTGAAGGAGAATAAGGAGGAGGGAAAAATGAATAAAACTGACAAATCCTTTTCTGCTTTTTTGTTGCTGCTGTTTCAGTGGTCACTTTATCCCTTTTAAAGGATTTTTCCAACCCTTGTTTAAGGTTGCAAACTGATTTCTAAAGCAAGAACTGAGGAGAATTGCTCTCAAGAGGGAATCAAGTGTCCTGTCATCAGTATTAAAATGAAGAACCAGTCTTCTTTATCACCTCATATATCTCCTTTTTAATGTTACCATTTCCTAATATTTGCTAACTATAAAACTTTGGTATTTTACAGAGGTAGTTAACTAAAGCATATGTTTCCTATATTACAGAAAATCAATGACTTATACACATTTACACATGAACTTTATTATAGTGGCACCCAGTAGCTTTGCTGGAGTTTAGGGTCTGTCAGCCTTTCTATTAAAACCTTCTAAATTCAGTGCTTCATAACCTGACTGGAAAAACAAAATGCTTCAGGCTAAAATTTGCAATATAAAATATTTGGCTGGAGTGGATAATTTGACCACTTTAAAACGAAGGGACAAGAGTTAGTTTTATAAAATGAGGGGATGACTGGGGAAGGAGCTGATTTATGAATGGAGGTGGTTTTGCTTCTGTGTGCCTGCCCTACTGTGGCATTTTTTAATTTTTTTCTGTTTAAGAGGAAAAAGGTGACTGAAGTACCAAATATTGATGTAAAAAATGTGGATCAATAATGTGTGTACTGTGCTGAGCATTTGAGCATTAAAGAGCTTTCTGTTACCAGGACAAATCTGCTGAACCTGAGGGGACATCAGCCCTTGGCAGTGGGGCAAAACAGAGTTAAAGGTCTAGACTCAAATATGTTACAGCAAGAAAATTCAAAAATTTGTCAAAAACATCAGTGCTTGATATTTCCCTTTAGACTCAAGTACTGCAAATCTTTTCTTTATGTCCATGTCATGCCAAATGCAGCAGCCACGAGCAATGGGATTATCTACAGAGTCATGGAATCATGGAGTGGTTT
>VYZR01036782.1:7119-20306 GCA_013400675.1 Oxylabes madagascariensis
GAGGGCTTTGCATCAATTTGAAACTTTGCTCAAGATGTTGCAAAACACTTGACAAAGGCAGACATGATGCCCATCACTATGAAGAAACCTGAGGAAAGTCCAACTTCCATTAAAACTAATTCAAAAATTCATTTTGGATCTTGCCAGGATTCTACAGGAAAACAAGAGTATTGGTTTCAAGAGGGGCTGGTACAGTAGGGTGCAATCAGAACAGATCAGACAGATCAGACAGATAGGAATTTGTAGTGGTAAACTTGTGCATTATATATATATGTATCATCAGTGCTTTTATCTTCCTACTTCAAAAATATCAGTGGTAGATTAAAATCTCCAGTGGAGAGCACAAATGGCAGGCAGATCCCTGAAGTGACTGAAAAGCATTCTTCAAATTGCTCTTCAGGAAATTACTCTGTGGAGCTCATACGAGTTGCTCTGCTGACTCTGGTACATCAAAGTTATTTTCTAATGTGCTATTGTTAGAAAAAAATCATGGTCAAAGTCTGAATATTTATAAGCCCAGAAATGGGGAGAATTGTTGTTTGGAAATAAAGTTTAGAATATATTTGAAAATAAGGAATTGATTTCATCTAAGATAAAATCATACCCTTGAAACTGGTAAAGAGAATCTTTAAATAATATTTTTATCTTGCCAGGATGTGATGGATTTTGTTTTCTCTGCTGTGACACCAAAAATGTCGATTTTAGAATGTATGTACATCAAGCAAGCTATTGACCTGCTACAGGTAGATATGGCATCTATTTTTCTCTCTCTGATTCTGTGATTTTTCTAGGAGGGCAGTAGTTCTATATTGCATTCACTTTGCAGGGTTTGCTGTCTGGCCGGGACGAGAAGCAGCTCAGTGAGGAACATATTGCTCGCTTGTTTGTTTTCGCTGTGATGTGGTCAGCTGGAGCCCTTCTGGAGCCAGATGACAAGCTGAAAATGGAGCTGTTCCTGCGGAAGCACTCTGCAATGAAAGAGCTTCCAGCTGTGAATGGAGAGGAAACCATGTTTGAATTTGGTATCAATGCTTGTGGTCAGTGGGAGCACTGGTCAAAGAAGGTTCGTATGCTGCAATACACTAAGCTTTCTTAATGGGTACACAAGATGTGTTTGGTAAGAGACATTTTATTTCCAACACTACATAATTTGGTTAGGAAGATTAACCCTACCAAATCCTCAAGAGCTTCTTTCTTTGAAGGAAATCTTTCTTTTCCCTGTAAATATCTTCGGCAAAGAATAGAAATGTGCATTTGAAATAGCTTTGAAAGTGAAACAGAAATGATCTTAACTCTGTATACTGTCTATCACCCTACTCTTTAAGAAATTCCAGCAAGGAAAAGCTTTTATCAGGCACTGGAGGAATCAAAATATCCTGTTTGTCTAACCCCCTTTTAGAAAAGCATGACAAGATGTGATTGATTACAAAACGATACTTGGCTTTTAGGAAGAAACGTTTTGCTGATGTGAATTTTATAAAGTACATTTGATTTTGTGTTCTGATGCAAAGTCATTGTGTGGGCAGGTAGGAATTCTCAGTTTTTTTGCATGTCTTTCTTATGCAGGTCCCTGAATATATTTATCCTAAAGATTCAGTACTAGAATATACCTCCATTCTAGTTCCAAACATAGACAGTGTCCGAACAGACTTCTTAATGCAAACTATCATGAGGCAAGGAAAAGCTGTCTTGCTAATTGGGGAACAAGGAACAGCAAAAACTGTTATGATTAAGGTAGGTGGAACAGAAAAAACATATGTAATATATTAGTACGATAACATTGCAATAATTGATATTGGCACAAATGTTAAGTTGAAGTTAAGGATAGTTTGATTTTTCTTCAGAGTACATACTAGCATTCCTACTGAGGCATTTTGCCAGTACTCACATGGACTACAAGCAAAAAGCCCCAAGTCTCTACACTTTAGTATAAAGGTTTCTTTTAAACTTTGCTAACTGTGGCCACAAGGTCAGATGATAAACCCTCTCTCATATGCTTTTCCTTGGAGTAGTCTAACAGAAGATTTTGCTAAGAAAATGTTGATTCTTGGAGGATTTTTTATTTTCCTGTGCTTTGTCAGTGATGCCATGTGTGAACTGATCTTTTGTACACCCTTGTTGCACAGCTTTTTTTCAAAAGCCAAACTGGAGAAAAAGAACTTCCTTCTTTAGTAAGGATGGTTTTCAGAGGGTAAATTTACTGTTTATTATCTGCTCTCTCAATTTCTTCACTGAAAATGACATGTTCTTTCTCTAGAAGGAAATAACAGGATTTCTATTAAATTATCAAATGCATGTTTTCTGTATTATAAAATGTTGCAGGCTAATCATATGATACAAAAAAATTAATAACTTAATACAGAAAAGTCAATAATCAAAAGGCTGAACAAACCCAGAAGTCATACCAAACTTGGCATCCCTTATTTAAAAAAATGGAAGCATAATGTTTTTCAGCAGGTTTTCTGTGTTTTTCAGGGGAATGTGTGGATTCTTTGATCAATGAGAGGTAGTTAGAAAAAACTGATCTACTGTTAGGACAGCTGAATTGCCAATACAGGCATCTGGTTGACTGTACATTGGCTATACATACCTCCACTGGAGGATTTGCAGAGGTCTTGAAATGGAAAATAGCTGTAAAACACCGGCCTAAATTGACCTTTGGCTTTCTTAAAATCTGGAGCCATTTTGTGTGCCCCGGCCATGTGCTCTTCAAGCCCTGATGGGGAGCAAGTTGTTCCCGTGCCAACAGCCATTAATTCTATTTTTTCAGCATAGCTGTCAATGCCAACAGGCATGCCGGTGTAGTGTCAGCTTCTGTTCCTGGCACCAGCTGGAGAACTATTTTAGCAGAGTGAAGAGGCGGGGTCTGGGTGGTGGTCTTGATATTCTGCATACTGGATTTTGTCCAAATATTGGCAACCTCCAGCCTTCAGCTGCCATTCCTGTCCCTAAAAATAATTGGTACTGATTCTTGGGAGCTGCTCACACTGAGTCCGTGCTATAGAGCAGAGTATGTTCCTTTCACAAGGGAGCAGTATGCCAGCAGATATTTGATCTTGTGTAAGGTTAGGAGTGACTGTTAACTGCCTTCATAACTGTTCCCCTTCTGCTTTCATCTTCTGTAGAATTTTGTTTTACTACACCTTGTAGAAACTTCCAGATATAACCAGCTGATTTCATGAAAAAGTAAAAGAGTCTTAACATAGAACACTTCAGGTTGTAATCTGAATTAATCTGAATAATCTTCAGTGTTGAGTAAAACATCAGTATGAATCAAAATAAAGAACTTAAAATGGAATGTTAATTTAAGATCTTTATTCTCTGTACTATTAATTCTTGAATTGCACAAAAATTTAAAAAGTAATATTAAACTGGTAAAGGACAGTTGAAAATTATCTGACAGTTTAACTAACAAAAACAATCCTATTCAATACCCTCTTCTTTTTCAGAGATATTCTCATTTCTGTACTCTGCAATATTACTGTTACCATGCAAACATTCTGAAATGCCATAATGAATAAAACACAAATGTGTTTTTTGAATGGTTGAGAATTCGTAGTTGCAGTTTGTTGGCCTTGGCCAGCTGCAAGACCCTTCCTCAGTTGCTGATTGCCTCCCTTTCCTCAACAGCACAGGGGTTGAGGTAAAGACAGGGAGATTCTCAATTCACCAATTACTGCCCTGGGAAAAAACATTTGACTTGGGGAACACTTTTAAAATTTATTTCTAATTAAAAATTGAATTGGATGGTGAAAAACCAATACTGAAAACACCCTCTTCTCACACCTCTCTTCTTCTCAAGCTCGCCTTTAATCCCTCATCCCTGTCTCCTCTACCTGCTCCCTGGTCAGCAGTGCAGGGGGATGAGAAACGGGGGCTGTGGTCAGTCCATAACAGCTCCATCTGCCTCTCCTTCCTCCTCATGTTGTTCCCTCCTCCCACATGGGATACAGTTCTTACCGGGGCTGCAGTTCCTCATGAACTATTCCACCATGTGTTCTTCATGGGGTCACAGGTCCTGCCAGCAAACCTGCTCCAGCATGGGCTTCTCTTTTCACGGGTCTGCAGGTCCTGCCAGGAGCTCCAGCATGGGCTTCCCATGGGGACCCACCCTCCTTTAGGCATCCAGCTGCTCCAGTGTGAGGTCCTCCATGGGCTGTAGGTTGATCTCTGTTCCACTGTGAACCTCCATGGAATGCAGGGGGACATCCTGTTTCACCATGGTCTGCATCACAGGCTGCAGGGGAATCTGCGCTGGACCACCTCCTGCCCTTCTTTCTGCTCTCACTTTGGTGTCTGCAGGGCTGATTTTCTCACATTTTTTGCACTTTTCTCTCAACTGCCAGGCAGCATTTTGCCCTTCCTGACACAGGCTGAGTGTCTCCACTGGGTCTGCTGGAGGTGGCTGGAACTGGCTGTGTCTGGCATGGGAAATCCCTGTCCTCCTCTTGCCAGGGGCTGCCCCACAGCCCCACTGCCAGCACCTGGGCACCTGCACCTGGCACATGAGCTTTGTACAAATTGTTGGACTCCTGAGGAGAGGTCTGAGAAGTGACCTGCACCAACCCCTCAGCTGTGAAGAGTACACACCAAAGACAGGACTGCATAAACATTGCATGTGTGGGTTGTCATTTATGTGAGGTCTGAAAAAAACTGTTTCTGAAAGACACCCTTTCTAAAACTGCTATCATGGTATCAACAAAATCAACAACATTCATCAATATTTTGAGGGGATGTAGATGTATCTTCCTTTCTGTTGTCACACAGAAGGTATGTCTCACTAGAGTTCCTAGAGCACTTCATCAGCAATGATACAGATTTATTTTTCTGAGGTACCAAAAATAGGAACATTTCTAGTCAAACATCTTATACAGATAAGAATTACAATGACATTCAGCTTCACCATCATTGCAGAAGGATCAAATTTTAAAAAGAAATTATGTTGGAAATATGAAATTTTTAGTGCTATTTTGAAGCTCCAGGACTTCTCCTAAACAAAATATTTCCTGTATTCTCTCTCTCTGTCTCTGAATATCCCTATCCCTTGGTGTGACTCCAGGGTTATATATTTTTATTATAAAACCTCACTAAATATGAAAAGTGGAACTTTGTGGCTTTGGGGCATCCTCAGCAGCTGTGGGAATTGTACATATTCATAAAATTCAAGGATTACTTTCTTCATTAAGAGAAGATAGCTATCAGTAAGTGTGATGTGGCTGGGTTTAATTTTACACTGACATTCCTTTACACTGTTTTTGTTTTAAGAGTTTTGGTTTTGTAACGTACACATGAAAATGGATTTGCTTTTTCTCTTGTTCCTTGCAGTCTGCTGTAATTGATCACCACTAACAGCCTAAATTTAGAGAAACCCTGACAATTGCTAGTGCAAACTTTACTTGCATCTCAAGCCGGCATACATCTACTTGTTGTAATACTTAGTGAAGTCTATTAAGAGCTTTAAATAAATTTTAATACTTAAAAATTTTATGCAAAACATTAACTGACAGTTTATTTGAATTTCAAGTTGCATGTTAAATAAACTCTATTTGGAGAGTTTGAAGTTAATAGCAGGACTGAGATTTTTGCAGGGCTGCTGAGCATCTGTATCTCCTTTTGTCTTAAGTCACCTGGAGTTATTGATGTGCTTTTAAAAGTGGTTTATCTTGCAGAATTACACAAGCAAGTATGATCCTGATGTCCACTTGACCAAATGTCTAAACTTTTCCTCTGCAACTCTGCCACATATGTTCCAAAGGAGCATAGAAAGTTATATAGGCAAAAGAATGGGTGCNCTCTTTTCACGGGTCTGCAGGTCCTGCCAGGAGCTCCAGCATGGGCTTCCCATGGGGACCCACCCTCCTTTAGGCATCCAGCTGCTCCAGTGTGAGGTCCTCCATGGGCTGTAGGTTGATCTCTGTTCCACTGTGAACCTCCATGGAATGCAGGGGGACATCCTGCTTCACCATGGTCTGCATTACAGGCTGCAGGGGAATCTGCGCTGGACCACCTCCTGCCCTTCTTTCTGCTCTCACTTTGGTGTCTGCAGGGCTGATTTTCTCACATTTTTTGCACTTTTCTCTCAACTGCCAGGCAGCATTTTGCCCTTCCTGACACAGGCTGAGTGTCTCCACTGGGTCTGCTGGAGGTGGCTGGAACTGGCTGTGTCTGGCATGGGAAATCCCTGTCCTCCTCTTGCCAGGGGCTGCCCCACAGCCCCACTGCCAGCACCTGGGCACCTGCACCTGGCACATGAGCTTTGTACAAATTGTTGGACTCCTGAGGAGAGGTCTGAGAAGTGACCTGCACCAACCCCTCAGCTGTGAAGAGTACACACCAAAGACAGGACTGCATAAACATTGCATGTGTGGGTTGTCATTTATGTGAGGTCTGAAAAAAACTGTTTCTGAAAGACACCCTTTCTAAAACTGCTATCATGGTATCAACAAAATCAACAACATTCATCAATATTTTGAGGGGATGTAGATGTATCTTCCTATCTGTTGTCACACAGAAGGTATGTCTCACTAGAGTTCCTAGAGCACTTCATCAGCAATGATACAGATTTATTTTTCTGAGGTACCAAAAATAGGAACATTTCTAGTCACACATCTTATACAGATAAGAATTACAATGACATTCAGCTTCACCATCATTGCAGAAGGATCAAATTTTAAAAAGAAATTATGTTGGAAATATGAAATTTTTAGTGCTATTTTGAAGCTCCAGGACTTCTCCTAAACAAAATATTTCCTGTATTCTCTCTCTCTGTCTCTGAATATCCCTATCCCTTGGTGTGACTCCAGGGTTATATATTTTTATTATAAAACCTCACTAAATACGAAAAATGGAACTTTGTTGCTTTGGGGCATCCTCAGCAGCTGTGGGAATTGTACATATTCATAAAATTCAAGGATTACTTTCTTCATTAAGAGAAGATAGCTATCAGTAAGTGTGATGTGGCTGGGTTTAATTTTACACTGACATTCCTTTACACTGTTTTTGTTTTAAGAGTTTTGGTTTTGTAACGTACACATGAAAATGGATTTGCTTTTTCTCTTGTTCCTTGCAGTCTGCTGTAATTGATCACCACTAACAGCCTAAATTTAGAGAAACCCTGACAATTGCTAGTGCAAACTTTACTTGCATCTCAAGCCGGCATACATCTACTTGTTGTAATACTTAGTGAAGTCTATTAAGAGCTTTAAATAAATTTTAATACTTAAAAATTTTATGCAAAACATTAACTGACAGTTTATTTGAATTTCAAGTTGCATGTTAAATAAACTCTATTTGGAGAGTTTGAAGTTAATAGCAGGACTGAGATTTTTGCAGGGCTGCTGAGCATCTGTATCTCCTTTTGTCTTAAGTCACCTGGAGTTATTGATGTGCTTTTAAAAGTGGTTTATCTTGCAGAATTACACAAGCAAGTATGATCCTGATGTCCACTTGACCAAATGTCTAAACTTTTCCTCTGCAACTCTGCCACATATGTTCCAAAGGAGCATAGAAAGTTATATAGGCAAAAGAATGGGTGCTACACACGGTCCTCCAGCAGGGAAGAAAATGACTGTCTTTATTGATGACATCAACATGCCTCTGATTAATGAATGGGGTGATCAGGTAAAAGGAAAATACTAACACTTGGGAGTTGGTGGTCTTACCATTGTTGCTGATGGAAATATTGATCTGTGGGTTGAAAAAATGGGACAGGTGAGAAAAAAGGTATCATAATATGGATTAGAACAAATATGTTTACTAAAAACCATTTCCCCAAGCCAGTTTTTGACATGACTTATAAGCTGTCAGTCCCAAAAGATCAAGGACAGTGTCAAGCCACTTGACGCAATCATAGTTTTTAAGCCTTTTGGTTTGTTTGCATACAAAGCTAGTAGGATTTCCAAACTAGTTGTCCTGAGAACCAGCCTGGGAAAGGAAGCATGCAAATTCAAGAAACACTCAGAGATTTTTCTTTGATCTGCTCTTGACTTTAAATTGCAGTTACTATTATGTGGAATCTAAGCTGGTGGTGAGTTAAAAGAGCAAGACTTATTAAGAAACTGGGGTTGTTGAGCCTTGAGTAAAGAAAGCTCGGAGGAGATCTTAGTGCTTTCTGCAACTACCTGAAAGGAGGTTGTAGTGAGGTCAGTGGACAAAGGGGAATGGCTTCAAGTTGTTCCAGGGGAGGTTTAGATGGGATATTAGGGAAAAATTTCTTCACCGAAATGGTTGTTGAGCCCTGGAACAGATTTCCCAGGGAAGTGGTGGAGTCACCATCCCTGTAGGTATTTAAGAGAGATGGGGATGTGGCACCTGGGGACATGGCTTAGTGGTGGATTTGGCACTACCAGTTTAATGGTTGGACTCAATGGTAAAAAAATCCTTTCCAACCTAAACAATTCTATGATCACAGTTGACATTCAAGACTAGCAAGATGTCTAAAGGTATTGATGAAAGAATACTTATAGACCTATACTCTGAAAATGTGACTTAAATTAAAGAAAAATTCTGCTGAGCAAAAACAATTTCCCTGCTTCCAGTATATCACTCTACTCAGTGCCTCTGTGCAAGCAGACATGTGACTACACATTGTGCTAAATTAATCATTCTTTGTCACTATCTAAGCGCCTGTGTCTATCTGAAGATATAGTTTGTATTGAAAATTGAAAGTGCTGTCTTTTCTTGAATTGAAATCATGCAAACCCAGTTGAATGTCTGACTTCATGTCCACAACTACTTAGCACATGAAGCTTACATGCAGCCAATGCACTGCATCTGAGTGCTTGGTTGCCACATTGCATGTTGACAGCTTTGAAACACATAACTCCTCCATTTCTTTTTTTGTTGTTGTTCTTGGCTATATTTAGGTCACCAATGAGATTGTAAGACAGCTGATGGAACAGAAAGGTTTCTACAATTTGGAGAAGCCAGGAGAATTCACAAATGTGGTTGACATCCAGTTTGTAGCTGCTATGATTCACCCTGGGGGAGGTCGAAATGACATCCCACAGCGTCTGAAACGCCAGTTCACCATCTTCAACTGCACACTGCCTTCTACTTCCTCTATTGATAAGATATTTCAAACAATAGCTGAAGGCTATTTCTGTGAACAACGACATTTCCCCACAGAAGTTTGTAAACTGGCTTCAGCATTAGTATCTACAAGTCGAAAGGTTTGGCAAATGACAAAAACAAAGGTAAAATTACATCTATTAAGCCCTTGAAACATCTGACCCAGGCCTTTTGTACTTTCATGTGCATGTGCAGTTCATATTGTGAAGCTGTGACCTATGGCTGTAACTGCTGGCTGATGCTTCTGTTCTGAATTGGTTTCTCTCAGCACCAAGTTACTGATGAAAATCCTAATCACATGCAGTGTCTTCTGTAGCTGATATAAGCATTACACTATATACATCTAATATAGTAAGCATAGCTGATAGGAAGACTGAGAGATCTTCCAGTTGAGAAAGTAGTGAGAGCACAAGAAACCAGAAACTAAAAATTAGATAGGAATCTTCTGTAAAGCTGTTTGGGATTGTGAGTAACTTTAAATATGTGAATTTTAGGGAAGAAGTCAAATTTGGCAGNTTAAGCCTTTTGGTTTGTTTGCATACAAAGCTAGTAGGATTTCCAAACTAGTTGTCCTGAGAACCAGCCTGGGAAAGGAAGCATGCAAATTCAAGAAACACTCAGAGATTTTTCTTTGATCTGCTCTTGACTTTAAATTGCAGTTACTATTATGTGGAATCTAAGCTGGTGGTGAGTTAAAAGAGCAAGACTTATTAAGAAACTGGGGTTGTTGAGCCTTGAGTAAAGAAAGCTCGGAGGAGATCTTAGTGCTTTCTGCAACTACCTGAAAGGAGGTTGTAGTGAGGTCAGTGGACAAAGGGGAATGGCTTCAAGTTGTTCCAGGGGAGGTTTAGATGGGATATTAGGGAAAAATTTCTTCACCGAAATGGTTGTTGAGCCCTGGAACAGATTTCCCAGGGAAGTGGTGGAGTCACCATCCCTGTAGGTATTTAAGAGAGATGGGGATGTGGCACCTGGGGACATGGCTTAGTGGTGGATTTGGCACTACCAGTTTAATGGTTGGACTCAATGGTAAAAAAATCCTTTCCAACCTAAACAATTCTATGATCACAGTTGACATTCAAGACTAGCAAGATGTCTAAAGGTATTGATGAAAGAATACTTATAGACCTATACTCTGAAAATGTGACTTAAATTAAAGAAAAATTCTGCTGAGCAAAAACAATTTCCCTGCTTCCAGTATATCACTCTACTCAGTGCCTCTGTGCAAGCAGACATGTGACTACACATTGTGCTAAATTAATCATTCTTTGTCACTATCTAAGCGCCTGTGTCTATCTGAAGATATAGTTTGTATTGAAAATTGAAAGTGCTGTCTTTTCTTGAATTGAAATCATGCAAACCCAGTTGAATGTCTGACTTCATGTCCACAACTACTTAGCACATGAAGCTTACATGCAGCCAATGCACTGCATCTGAGTGCTTGGTTGCCACATTGCATGTTGACAGCTTTGAAACACATAACTCCTCCATTTCTTTTTTTGTTGTTGTTCTTGGCTATATTTAGGTCACCAATGAGATTGTAAGACAGCTGATGGAACAGAAAGGTTTCTACAATTTGGAGAAGCCAGGAGAATTCACAAATGTGGTTGACATCCAGTTTGTAGCTGCTATGATTCACCCTGGGGGAGGTCGAAATGACATCCCACAGCGTCTGAAACGCCAGTTCACCATCTTCAACTGCACACTGCCTTCTACTTCCTCTATTGATAAGATATTTCAAACAATAGCTGAAGGCTATTTCTGTGAACAACGACATTTCCCCACAGAAGTTTGTAAACTGGCTTCAGCATTAGTATCTACAAGTCGAAAGGTTTGGCAAATGACAAAAACAAAGGTAAAATTACATCTATTAAGCCCTTGAAACATCTGACCCAGGCCTTTTGTACTTTCATGTGCATGTGCAGTTCATATTGTGAAGCTGTGACCTATGGCTGTAACTGCTGGCTGATGCTTCTGTTCTGAATTGGTTTCTCTCAGCACCAAGTTACTGATGAAAATCCTAATCACATGCAGTGTCTTCTGTAGCTGATATAAGCATTACACTATATACATCTAATATAGTAAGCATAGCTGATAGGAAGACTGAGAGATCTTCCAGTTGAGAAAGTAGTGAGAGCACAAGAAACCAGAAACTAAAAATTAGATAGGAATCTTCTGTAAAGCTGTTTGGGATTGTGAGTAACTTTAAATATGTGAATTTTAGGGAAGAAGTCAAATTTGGCAGAAAGGGAATCAGTTAAAAACAAATAAAATCTGGTATTCAGTAATTTATAAATATTTACTTTTTCCATTTCAAACAGACTGTTAAAAACATTTGACTGCAATTCCTGGGCAAATTTTGCTTTGAAAGAGAAAAGAAAAAAATTAAGTATATTATGAAATTTGAAAAGAACATAGCTACAGCATAGAAATGTGTCAAATTTGTTCTTCTCCCAAGAAAAGTGGAGGAGAGTGGTGGAAAGATAGGGATTTGTTAAATTCCTGTCCAGAAAAGGTTGGTCGGAATTTCACAAACAACTCACTCTAGGCCTATACTTGGTTTACACAGAGAAATAGAGGAACCTCTAGTGATACTACTGACTACTCACTATTAACCAATATATTCATCAGAACTGGTGCTTATTACTACTATTTAACTTCTTTTCCTAGAGAAAATGTAGCTTTTTGTAGGTTGTAAATATTTTTACAATATTTATATTTATCATTTTACAAAATACTGTNCTCTGAAATCTATGTGAAATAAAAGCCCTGGTTGTTGCTACTGTCATTTTTTTTTCATTTTATGGTTGCCTCTTAAATGCCAAGCATGTATTTCTGCTTTAACACAAGACTGAAGTTTGTGAAAATATCCACATTCACTTTCACTTAATAATAAGTAGAAAATATTTTCATTTAGCAGTTATTTGAATATAGTTCATGACATTATTTTGTAGATGTTACCAACTCCAGCTAAATTTCATTACATCTTCAATTTACGAGACCTCAGTCGCATTTGGCAAGGAATACTTTCCGTTACTTCTGATGTCTGCCAGAGCAGCAGTGTTTTGGTAGTCTTATTCCAACATGAGTGCAGACGTGTTATTGCAGACAGATTCATCAGCCAAAGCGATAAAGACTGGTTTGAAGATATGATGAGGAAGGTAAGCAAATAGTATTTTAGTATTTCCACAGAAAGAGGCCAATGGCATATTTCATTACTAAAGCAATCCTTAATATATTATTGTAGATTGTTTCTGAGGAACATGGTCAAAATCTGTTTGGGGATAAATGCACAGAATTATACTTTGTGGATTTCTTGCGTGATGTCCTGGAGACTGCTGGAGATGAACCTGATGATGCAGAATTGAAGGCTCCTAAAATTTATGAGCCTATCCCTTCTTTGGATTACTTGGCTGAAAGATTACGGATGTTCATGCAAGAGTACAATGAAACTGCCAGAGGATCAAAGATGGATTTAGTATTTTTCAAGGTATTACTGCTTGTAATTGTATTAATACAGAAAGTGCCTGGTCTTTTGCACTTAGTGATACATAGATCTTGTATGTTGCTATTATTTTGGAGATAGCTCAGAACAACTAGGTTGTTTATACAGTGCACACAAAGTCATCTTGCTTTCCTGAAAGTCACCTCCTTGTCAAAGGTCTTGATGCACAATGCTTTCTTCAACTTTAGATTGGGTGGTTTGATCGAATTTTAGGGCATTTCAGATTAATTCTCGTCCCAAGATAACTACAGCAGTTGAATAAGAAATGCCTATAGTGCACTTGCATTTCAGTCTATTTAGAGAGCTTGTAATTAGGTCAGCTAGAAGGCTGGAGGAGTCCTTTCTGCTTTTCCTTCTGCCCCCTAAGGGGCATGCCCTCAGCTCTGCTGATGACAAACTGTGCATATGACATTGCTTCATACAAGCTTGATACAAGGACATTTCTCTTGGGCTAGCCTTGCTGCCCACTGAAGTCAGGGGAAATCTGCTGATTTTGATGGGTACAGGACTGAGTCTTTGGCATAGGCCCCAGAGAAGCCATCTAGCTGTTAGGAAGTAGTTCTTGGTGACATGCTTCTAGTTGATTATACAATGCATCATTTTCGCATCTCTT
>VYZR01036788.1:7961-36372 GCA_013400675.1 Oxylabes madagascariensis
AGAAAATAATGAAACATAGCATATGTTGTCTGGTAAATTTTAGAAACAACAGCTTTCAGCACTCCATGCTTTAATTTTGTGCTCAAATATATCTCAGCTGTGGATGTTCTGAGAGCTTCTTCCTCCTTTAACACTGCTCTCCTGTCACAACATTTCTAAGAGGAGAATGTAGATATATCACACTCTTTTAATGAGTAAAGGGTGTTAGAAGTTACAGCACCTTCAGTCTCAAATGTAATGAAAAAATACACCATTTAATGAAATTAGGTTGTTATTTCTGCCCCTATGTACATATTAAGTACTTTAAACCACATCTGAAAAATTGCTTTGAAGACACTTGGATGAATTTAAAACTTTTTAATTAAAAGAAGCTGAAGACTGTAGGGAATTTCCTTCCTTCTGTATATTTCTGTATTTTTGGTTATTTTTCTCTAAGATGCATCATCTCTCAGCTACATAGACCACCTATACTCGTAACCTAACTCTGAAACAAGATCTTTTTTCAAACCTGTTGGTGAAAAACCATCTATTAATTTACGTTTTATTCAACAGAGCTCCTAAAGAAGTTCAGATATTTGCTTAAGTGCTTTAGTTGATTTGTGCCATTAAGAAACATTTATAACTATATTGTATTAACTAATTTAAGTACTGCTCAGTGTATCAGTGACGGTTCTGGGGACAGAAAGTCTTTAAAAGATTGTCTACAGCTCACCAAAAATACCTATACTTTTCAGGTCATACTAAAAAAATATTTAATGTCCTAAGAAAAATTTACTGGAATGAGATCTATATGAAAAAGTAGGTCTTCTATTACATAAACTGCCTAATTTGAAAACTTAATTTGCTGCTTGTGTTTATCAAAGACACATGACTTGCAGACCAGATTTTTGGCTAGACCATTACTACTTCTTTATTTTCCCTACAATGTTATGAGGAAACCTATTTATATCAGCACTGTAAAATCCTTAAAAGCTGAATATGCATTTCATGCAGCAGAGTCGAGTGACTCCAGCAGATCTTACAGATGAGAACGTCAGGTCAGCTCTTTCACAGTTCCTGCACACGGGTTTTTTCCGTACTCAACATCTTCATGTAGAAGAGACAGCCTTTAAGCCTTTGACAACTTAGGCTTAACTTGCAGAAGTTATACCAATACACCTTCAGAAAGGTATCTCTACTTAAATGCTAAACTTTGTTCTCAACTGAGCTGGTTTTCACTGCGACCGAAATCACATTTTCAAGGACAATAGTTGTTACAATGCATTTAAAAGAAACATGGTCTAGCAGGATTTCTTACACATGCAGCTTACAAGTANTGGAACAACTGAAATATGATGCCCATCTAATAATGCCAAACACCCTAAACCACGCACATTACTGACATAATGACACAAACACGGTTTCAAGCACTGAAACAGCAGGAGGCAGAAGGAAGGACTGGTGATGGGTTGGGAGAGAAGAAGTGTGGCAGCCTGGTGGTCTCCTTAAAAGCAGACTGACTTTCTTTTTCCAGAAAAAATAGTTATACCAAATTTCTAAATTAAAAAAAAAAAAAAGCAAAGTATGTTGAGATTTCATTAGCAATATTCTGTGTTTTAATCCTCCAAGAATGTAGGAAGTGAACTGGGGGAAAACCAAGTTCATGTCTAATGATGTGCTAAACTCGATTATTCTTTGGCAAAGCAGGGAAAGCAAGTGGTGTCCTTGCATCTCTGTGCCTCTACCCCACCATGCCAACAGCCTCTCTGCAACCCGCTGAGACCTCTGTGGTCTCACAAAGGCTGCTCTTGAACAGAATAATAAAATGGAAACAGAACGCACCCGTTACTAAGGTAACTCTCAGCCAACTTTTGATTCAGCTCATTTTTCTCAGCAGTTATTGAGTTGCTGAGCTGCCTGTTCTCTGTATTCATTTCATTAGCAAAATGTTTGATTATTGGCTTGCAAATGTTACCTATTGACTCAGTGTATAGTAATGAGCACACCAAAGATCAGTGTTTAAACACACTCATTCAGGAACCAAACAACTTATTAGATGGGAATGAGGGACACAAGGAGAAATGATGGAGAGAACAGGAAGGTGGCACAGAAAGGAGTTTGGGAATTTCTTCCCTAGGGTTGTATTGCTCACTTCCCATTCAGTTCCATTTCCCCATCATCTGAAGCCTTCCCAAGTTCTGGTTAAGCCTCTGAACTCCCTTCTAAGAAACATGACAACCTAACAACATTACAATGATAACGTTTCTTTTACCACTTGATGAACTATATTCCCACTATTGAGTGTTGTCAAATGTTAGTAAACCAACTGGATGACAGAAAATCCTAGAATAGAACTGCTTTGGTTCCCACAATAATGCCAGTTTCCTGGGCTACACCCATGGACTAGGATGTGCTGCAGTCCATGGTACACAGGCAGTCACAGCTGTCCAGCTCTCCAAGAGCAACACTTCCCACTATATTAACATTGACACAAAAATGAAAAAAGAGATGAGGTGTTCTCAGCATGTCTCCTTATGGGGAAAAAAAACCCCACTTGTAAATCCTGAATCTGCAAATATATCACTGCCCTGGAGAGCCCTCAGATAGCTGTGAATTTTTGCCCCACTGATTGGAAACAGTAGGAGATTGAGAGCTTGGAAATTAGAATGAGCTGGATGAGGCCAGGTTTAACAATTAGATGGTAAATTAGGAACAAGATCATAAAAAATTTGCATTGTTCAGTAATCCAAATAATGCACTCTCTTATAGATACAGAGAAAATGACATTCTGATGCAGCGATGGCAGGATGGCAGGAAATTTTGAGGGACTGGCACACTCCAGGAACATGAAGGCAATTACCAGAAAACAATGGGAACAGCATGGAGGAGTAGCTGTGTACTGTGTCTGTCTCCATGGCGCTCAAGTGGCACCACACAAAGCTGAAGGATTTAGTACAATTACTCATTTAGCACATGCTCCACCTGCCCTTCATCCCAGACATGGCCCCTATTAGAAACGGATGTGCTAACCATTGATTTTAGCAGAGCAAGACTTGTTTTAACACTGCATAAATCTGGGGTGCATTACACTCTTGGTTTAAAATTGGCTCAGTGTGGGAGAAAGCAACCTCCAAGGTAATTGTGAATTCTGTTTCCACGTTTTATGTAGAACATAAATTCTGTATTTTTCTCCTATGGCAATACCTGATCTTCCCCTCTGTAGGCAGGAAAAACTCAGGTTGTCTTGTATCTGTCAGTACTTGCAAAATGGAACCCTTGCTACTTATGTGAAGGAACTTTTCATGTTTAGCTTTTTACTTTTCACTCGAAGCTTTAAATTTTGTTTGGTACTTTTTACAGGTGAGTAGATTCAGTTGATAATTTTGAGCTACGGGAAACAATGAGGCTTATAAACTGTATTCAAAAATTCCTTGAAAACAGTACCATTTAAGTCAAATGTATTTTTTCTGGCAGCAGAGCCATTAACAATTTGAAACAAAAATTCAAGAGTAGGAAAGTTTGAGAAAATACCTGCTTTATGAAACTTTTCCATTATCTCCTGACGAACTGATTTAGCAAAGTTGAAATAATCGTCGTCTTCATCTGGTTTGCTCAGAAACAGAGGGATGTGCTGAAATACAATTATATGCTTGCATTTCTGGTTTGCAGCAACAGCCAGCTGCTCATCGAGCCAGGCATCCTGGGCTTGCCTTAACTCAGGGCACTTGGAAGAATCAGAGTATAGCTGAGAATTCAACACAAGAAAGAAAACACCTCCAACCCAAAAGCTGAAGTAGTCATCTCCCCAGTTCTTGCAATAATCATCTATGGATTCTTTTGTTGGAGTATTGCCAATATCATGATTCCCACTGACGAATACCAGTGGTATGTCCTGGTCAGTGTTTTTCAGAACATCCTTTAAATCTTGCTCTTGGTTTTTTTTCCATCGGGTTCCTAAAGGAAAAGAAAAATACAAAACATTAGAGTGTTTATGTTTTCTCACCTTCATTTTTAGCTTTTGTTTATGGAACTGTGCATAGTGAGAAAATATTGTGTATTAGACGTGATCATGAAGACATCTCCACGTTACCCCTGCACATCCGCCCCGCGCTGTCCCTCCCTTGCCAAGGCCTCAGCCATTTCCAGTAGCTGGCCTGAAGGCAGGCTCTGGACAGGACCCAGCAGAGAGCACAGCAGTAGGTGATGCCATGGTCACTGCTTTGCACCAGGAGCTTCAGCTGATTCTTTTCATCTATAGACTGATGATGTGGCGAAAAAATGCATGTAATTGGATGGTGTAACGGCACAAGGGTAAAAACCAGGTCAACTTCGGGCTTGTATTTTATAGCTGTGCAACAAAATTAAGGGTTGTTGGGTTTGAGGTGTTTGTTTTTTTTTTTCATTACAGGAACTATTTTAACAGCAAAAATTTAATCAGTGTCTTGTGGTGACTGATTTATATGATGAGTTTGTTTTAATAATAAGTATGCTATTAAATTTCAAAAAAAATGCAGTTGTGTACTTTGCTATTTTTCCCAGCATCTCTGCCTTTATATTAATATGCATATCCATACAGGTGCTCTTCTGGATGCCAGGAATTTGTCAGTGCCTACAAATACTTATCTTATTGACAGATAGATTTACAATCACTGAAAAAAATTAGAAAGGAAGTTTTAAGAGGGTAGTTATTTTCTTCCAATCATGACAGAGGTTTTCCTATGTTTTCTAAAGACGAATCTTTAACTAGAGGCCATTGATATGATTATTATTATTAATGAATTAAATGAACATGTATAAATTCGTTTTGGCCTGCAATACATAACACACATCTAGCATGGGCCTGTTTCACAAATACTAACTCCATTTTTTAACCAAAAGCTGTAACAGAATTTTTACAAGAACTCTGAATTCAGGTTTCTAACATACACTTGCACACAGGTTTATGCCACTCAATCATTGTGTACTTTTAAATTATGTTCCACTTTCCTAACTACACACATACCTTATACACAGAAATGCATAAATGGGTTCCTGTATTGCAACTATGAGATAAAAGGGTTTTCACAATTTCTTCAAAATACTTTTGATGAATATGTTGACAAACACTGACCCTTATGAACAAATATTTTGTTTCACATACCCTACAGTTACAGGCTTTAGTACCACCTCCTTGCTGTTACCAGAATTCTACAGCTTCAGAAAAATACCGAGTAAAAAAACATATTAGGTCTAAACTGTGGTTAAATGTAAGGACATTGATATGAGGTGCATTAAGTCAAAATCCACAACTCTCTTGGGTTTAACTGCTGCAGAAGGTAGAAAGTTATTGTAGGAAAATCTTTGAGTAACTTGACAAATACGGGACATATGATACCCAGGGGAGTCTAGAAAGTAGTGGAGAGGAGATCACTCTTTGGGGTATATTAATGGTCAGTTTAGGCTGTTCTTGTTCATCTCAGAAAAAAACAGGGCAAATAATATCTATATTACTTGGAGATAGTGAATTCTAAAAAATAAAACCAAAAATTCAAATAAACCCAGCACACTGCTGTCCATGGGGTAAGGATCCTGGCTGAGAGTGCTGCTTTTACTGACACTTCCCATTTTCCTATGGAAAGAGTTGGAAATTTCAAGCTCTAAATATGAAAATGTCTGGGGGAGGAGGGCGGGGAAATGCGAGGGGGGAAGGCTCTGTTCAGATCCATGTAAACACATTACACCATGTTAAACTCCAAGCTATCACTTTGGGAAATTTAGCTAACAGTAATTTGCAGAGTATAAAGACATTTATGCAAAAGTTACAGAAATAATTTGCAGAATTATGTATACCTCTTCCCAGTGGTGAAATTCAAGCTCTAGAGACTAACACTTAGATTAGATTTGTCGACAGCAGGGCACTGATTCCCTCATTTAATGAAATATTATTTCTATAGCAACAGAGAAACATATTCAGTGTTTATTGCAGAAAACAGATTGCTCAAAATGGAAAACAAGGTCTCTGTCCAAGAGCCTAGGAAATCCTACTGAAGAGAGATTGGTTTAGAACAACTGCATCTTGGCTTGACCTTTTCTTGGCAGAAGGTCAAAACAACTTCAAAAGTAGAGAATCCCAAAGAGATAAAAGTGGGAAAAAGTGAAGGAATGTCTCAGGACCCTTTGGTGCTGCGCTGAAGAGGAAGGGTTGGATGTCCCACTGGCCCTGAGCTGCACGACCACAACACACAACGCGTGCCACAAGGAGCCCTCCTGAGGCACCTCCCCCTGACTTTACATCTGAGCTAAGTAACAGGTAAGGAAGACAAAGACAGTGGTAAAGAAGGAAGCCACTGGAAAATTAAAGTGTCCCTGTCACAGCATAAAAAACATCCTTTTAATCTCTCTCAGGCACAGAGCTATATCTAATTATTCCAATTTTTATGAAAAACATTTCTGTTTGATGGACATGTATTTCTTTGGCTTAGAGGAAACTTTGATGTAGGTGAATAGGGAAATAATGCAGTGCCAAAAGGCAATACAAAAAAATTATTTGTGAAGTGCCAGGGTAGATGCAACTGAAATAAATTTCTGTGATGTTTATCCTGGCATCATGTGCAGTGACATTTTTGAATCGCGGGCCACAATTTTCTGTCTTTATGTTAGGCTGTATAAATAAAGTCTTGCCCTGAGATAAATGACTTCCCAAATTAATAGCCCATAAAGGGCAGCTTGGCTTTTATGAAAAATATGAAAGTGAGAACTGTTGCTGGTGCAGTTGCGTGCAATTTCCCACAGCCTCCCAGTCTATCATTTTTGAAAGCTGAGTGATGTGAACAGGAGCATGAAGGTGCAATGTCACCATGACTGTTGTTTGCTGTTGTGTATCCCTGTTTGCCTCAACAGCTCCCGTGTTCTGTCCTGCACTGCTTAAAGAAACCAAGACAATCAGCCTTCTTCACACACTGAAAGAGCAGATTTCAAGACAGTATTTTACAGCATTTTTCCTGGAGCCATCTTCAGTCAGCAGAATTACAGATTATTCTGACAAATAATCCTTTAGCTACTAATCCTTAGTTACAGTTTTCTTTGGTATTCCACAGAGGGATGCACCTCTCTAAGAATGGGTTTGGTTTAATTTCTGTAAGCCACCAGCTATTAAAAACAAAGTATTGTTTCCCCCCAAGCTGTATCTGCAATGCCGATGGCAATTTTTGTAGAACACAATCCTTCCCATACAGCAACCTCCACCAACTCTGTAAGTTTTCCTTCAGAAGTATTCCAATTGAAAAATTATCAATTAATTAACAATAGCACCAGTTTTTCTACTGATATGAATCAGGAGAGGGGAAGGGGGGGATTATGATGGCATTATGCATTATGAGGTGGTACCCCCAGGCATTCCTGGCTTGGTGTTAGGAGAAGTCTAAGTACTGCCCCCAAGGCAGGAGAAGCCTTTAGCTCAGACATCTTCGAATAATTTAACCATATGCAAAAATGTGGCACAATAATTTCCTGTATTTCTCATTACTTGGTAAAGTATTTTAATGCATCTTAAGTGTCCCAAACTTAGAGGAGCTGCAAACACATTGTTTTTTAATGGAAAGCACAAATTTTCAGTTTGAAGAAGAAAAAAACGAAAAATTAAGTTTTATGCCAGCAACACTCATGAAAGGCCCTGATATGATAACTGCAATCTGTTTAACATTTAACCCAAGAGACTATCAAAGAACAAGTAAGAGCTACATTGCAGACAAAAATACTATTGCACCTACATTTGATAAAAGCAAAATAGAAAATGTCAAAACACCACCGATGAAAACAAGATTTAGAAAAACAGTGGGCCCATTCCTTCTGTAATTTATGATGAAATCAGAAGTACTCTGACATCAAAAGACAACTAATTATTGTTGAAAGTAATCACACGACTGTTAAAAAGCAACAACAGATAGATAGATTTGTGTATTTTCATGGGCCTTACAGTGCATCACAATTGCTTAAATCAAAGAGTCTTAACTATTTTGAGCACTTCCTGTTCTTGAGACCTATGTCCCTTTTCGTGCGTTTTCATGACTGTCTGCAGCAGCCCTACTTCTCCATTTAGAGGACCTCTCCTAGCCCTACTCCCTACATTTCTGGGGAGGAGGGGAGTCCAAGGCTATATTCAAACACGTTTTTTTTTTCGCTGCACTGGAGGAAATGTAACTGCTATCTACATCTCTGTGGAAAGGTAGCCACCTCCTGTCAAACCAGGACTGCCTTTCATCTCTGCCCTTCTCAGGGATACCTGGCTGTTTGCTCCAGGTTAAGAGGGCTACAAGCAAGATCCTACATTGTCCCTGTCTGCTGACCCCTCCCCAGGGACAGCCCCACTGGTGTTCCCGTCACTTGGAAGACATCACAGGTCCAAACCCAACGGTACCATCACCACCACATTGTACCTGCCAGGCTCCTTCTGCAATTGTGTGATTGCTATGCACGAACATGAACAAAAATCTGAGCCACTTGTCAAAAGACCAGTCCACAGCATCCCTTCAGAGCACTGATACAGATGGAGCTTCCCCACCCCACAGCTCTGACACTGTTCCTCACTGTGCTGCCTTCCTTCCTGCCCTTCCCCATCTCATCAATACGGGTGACTCCTCCTGACTGCCGGGGCCAGACTCTCCCCTCTACTCATCTGTTTACAATTGATCATCCCATAAAAGCAGTTATTCTCTTGTGGGCCATGAGCAGAACAAAACACCACGGTCTCCACGTTCTTTTTTGTCCTAGGATGCTACAAAGATGTGATAATGGACAGGGCAGTGCATAGAAAGGAAAGACCTCTCTGGCCACCCAGTTCAGTCTTACGGGTGCTCTTCATTGTTTCTTGCTTTAAACTTAAAAGCTTCCTCTCTGGTGTCTGCTGTAATGAACTAATGCAACACACTGCGTCATTCCACATTATTACATGCAAGAATAAGCTGATCCATTTTAATAAACCCATTATGGTCATGTTCTGAAATAGGTTTTTTCCTTTAGTCTGTAATAGCTAAAATGTCTCCTCTCTCTTCTTTAGACATATATATTTCTCATCTTCAAATAGCCTGAAGACAATTTTATGATGAACAAAAAATTATGCAGTTAAAAATAATGTAAATATGACTATATTCACTCCTGAACAAACTGACTGACTACTCAGTCTAACTTACGAAGAACCTCATTTCATTAGTTCCAGTGAAAAGCAGAATCTGGAATACTCATTTGTCTACAGCTGTAAGTGACTTTTTCAGTACATTTGAAACAAGTAATAATCTGTTCTGAGACTCAAAAAGTGATCACACAAAAATTTCCTTACATGAAAACACAAATTAATTTTATTATATAACTATTGGCATTAAAACAAGAAGAAATTTTAACTCTAGTTTAAGCTAATAATGAACAATTATTACATTAAAGCAATGACAAAATCCCGAACTGAACAAGGAAGCCTATTAGGGGATCAACTGCTCCTGGTTTCAGTGCATGACATTAAATATAATGACTGCAAATGCTGACATTTTTCTGAGTGCCAGCCACATAGGTGCCCACTTAACAACCTAATTCATGGCATTTACTGCTCCATGTTCTGCTGTGAAAGTAAGTATTATCCTTCACTTAAGCTCAACTCTGCTCTTATCCTTACTCATCTCCCAGCAACGCTGAGCTGTCACAGCAAGCACAGGTCACCACAGCCTTTGGGTCTGTGCGTCTGATAAAATCATCGCCAACAGGAAAAAATACCTCAACGCTACAGTACTAAAACCAAAATCAATTAAAAAAACCCTCCATACAAAGACCTAGTACTTGTACTAGATTTTTAGTACTGTCTCTAGTACTTGTATCATAGAATATAAGATCCGAGAAAATTGTGTAACTAATTACATCTCCAAGATTTTAATATTTAGAGATATCGATCTGCCAACTGGATTTCTAAATTCAACTGCAAACTAGACTAGAGAATGTACAAAGTACAAAAAATATATACTTGCTGAAGATGAAACATTTGCTTCTGACAGCCCAGTGGTGTCTCTGCAATATGGGCCTGTCGGACGTGCGTGGAGATCTCTGATGCTACCCTACTCTGGGCCGATTAGAGCAAATTTAATTTCACAGAGAGCTGTTGGAGGCTTTGAACGCTCCATTAGGTTTTACTAGAATCAGATAATTACTACAAAATGTTTATTTATGCAACCGCAGTGGCATTTCTTTAAACAGTTATTATTAGATATTTAACAAATAATGTCCTGCTTACCCAAATTCTTAGCTATTATTAATTAACATTGGCGTAAGGGTTTGGAGAAGAAAATAGCCAAGAATCCTTTTGGTTTGGATTCCATCCTACTAAGTGTATCAGAGTTACAGATTACAACAGCAGAAGAAATAGATGCAGTGAGTTTATTTAGATTGAGCTACCTTGTGGTCAGGAAATTAGGTCACACCTAACACTGTCCTATTGATCAGGCAGTGACATATTAATAGAAATGTTACCTTGCACTCAACAAATGCAACCTTTACCTATACCCTGATTCAGTATAAACATTTTGAAGCCACTGCTTCTGCCTTGCACCTAAAAAGTCAATCTGTGTCTTTTCTACTTCATGCTCTATTACAATTCTCCACTGACAAAGATTCAGGAATTGGGATTTAGCTGACAATTTTGCTGAAACTGCAAGTGAAACTGGAATACAGCTGCCTCCTCCCCAGCTGTGCCACGCTGCTGGGAGTTAAAAAAATACACAAACTTGCTTTTGTCAGTCAACCAAGCAGCCAGTTCAAATGGCAAAAAAAGCAAATATAATAAAGGTGAAATGCTTACAGTCATTTTTCAAGGTGGAACCATATTTTAAGAAACTATTTTTTAACCTGCTCATGTGCCTGTTACATGGACGAATCAAACATCTGCATTCATGCTCTTGCCTTCTAGATAAAAAAGGGATTTTTTGGAGAATTATTATATTTTTAGTTAAAATTAAAACTTGACAAAATACCTCCCTATATACACGCCTCACTTAAGGACTAGCAGTGAAGCCTAATTTTATCCGGCCAATTTTTTTTTTAAAAATTAACGATTCTTTGTTTTAGCAAAAATTGGTTATTTAATGGTAGTTTAAAAGCACTATTAAAAGCAGTTCACAGATTTTTTCCTTTGTGGAATGTCGTACCAGATCACTGTATATAGCATTAAGAACTTGAATTGGACCTGACATTTCTCTGTAATTTATTCAGTTCACAAATGTATAAATGGCAGCTTGTGCATTTGCATGCAGATTTCAGCATTACATTCCTATCTCATCCTGTGTGCCAAACCCAGCAGCAGATCTCCAGCTCCCAACACCTCGGTCCCTGCAGTGTGACCATGCCAGTCCCGCGTGACGCAACAAAGCACGAGCGCAGCATCCGCCTCGCCAAGGACAGCTCAGCTGGCTGCAAAGCAGCTGCAAATGTGCAGCTCTGCACAGCAAACGCCTGGGCAGTATTTCCTAACAAGGAAGAACACACGTGGGCAAATGACTGTGGACTTTATCGAGTGTGATAAAACCGGACGTTTCCTCAGTGCTCCTTGTTAGTAGATCCCGGACCAAAAGACAGGTAGGACTTCCTGGGACATATCAACTTCAGCTCTTACACAAATCCAGTATTCACTGACCTTTCCTGACCAGCCCAAGATGGTGTTTTAAGTAAGAGAATTCAGAACATTCACAAATAAGTTTCAAACAATAATGCTTTGACTAGGAACATTTGCTATGGTGTGTGCTTTCCCCAGTTTAGAAAATTAAGCAAATTAAAAAGGGTTGGTTTAGAGTTACCCTGTAAGGTGCTTGCAATTATACGCTGCAGCCTGTGTCTCAAGATTTATTGCCTATAAAAACTGCACTTTTGGAGGGAGTCACATTAAGGCACTCCTTAACAGAAACAAAAGACAAATATTTTGGACCATGGCAGTTGCACATCCAATTTGGGCATGGGAAAGAAGCTCAACTAATCCAGTTGTGATTCTCCCAGGAGAGAGAATGTCTTCAAATGCTACAGTGATTATAAACGGAAGTGAAGCCATACTGCTGTCTGGCCACCAGAACCATCAGCTCTGATGTTCCTCAGCTCTGCAGCTTGTCTATTCTGAATGTAAATAACTTCACTCTCCTCTGTGGACGTGTCACAGCTCATAAGAGGGACTAATTGTATAAAAGCCAATATGCCCAACTCATCTCATATTCTGATCATCAAATTGTCAAGCAGAAGTCAAATGGAGAAGTACTGATTTGAAAAACTGTCACTTAATTGCTATTTAAATATGAACTCAGAATCCCAACATTTGGCACCTGTTTTTAAAATCTTGTTGTGCATCATTGCCTGTTTTATTATATGAAGAAACACTGCACAGGAGACAGGATAGGGTATATAATTTTGAGAAGACATGCAGCCAGCAGTTTCAGTTTTCACATAAAGAACATACTGTTGCCCCAAACTGTAATTAGCTGAACTGAGCTGATGTGCCTTATTGAGGCTTTATGGAGGAGTTAAGAGCGTTAGTGGAATGTGCGAATTCCTGGGGGAAAACGCAAAGCGGTGATGCACACAGCCAGATACTCACACATATGCACAGAGCACAGCACGCAGGCAGGGGGAGCTGCCTGGCACCACAGAATGTCCCAGAAGAGCTGGGGCCTCTGGAAGCAGCAGCAGGACAGCCACACATCCCGGCTGTAGGCAGGGGCCCTCGATGCTTGGAGGAGAGAAAGCAGCGAGAGAGACAGAGGAAGGACACCGGGGCAGGGAGAGAGCACTTGCATCCTCCACAGTCCCACAGTGATTCTGGCAGTGACAATTCTTTCCCAAATTCATGACTGCTTTTTACAGGATGCCAGAGTCGAAGGTGAGTCTGTACCTTTCACCAGCACGAGCTGCTGCAGCTCTGGGACCCTGCCTGGCTGCCTGGCTGTTTTTCCCCCCATGACACAAAGAAATGTTCTGGCAGCTCTGAAGGCTGCAGTGCCTCAACGACCACGAACACATCAGCAATGAGCTGTGTATAGTTTGGGCACCTCTGTTTTCAGCTTGTCTATTGTCAGGGCCTTTTCTGTCACCTCCTGTTTAAACTATTCACAGCAACAACACATGCCCGGGCTCACAGCCTGAAACACACTTTAGATGGCACAGTAAAAACATGAAAATATATAACAGACACAGTCCTGGAAGATCTTACAATCCAAATATGGCCCAACAAAGAGTGAGAGACAGAGACAGCAAGCACACCAAGGAGCAGTAAGAAAACATTATTAAATATGACTGCAGCTCTATAAAGCTGATTGAAACAATCAGATGTTTTAGCTTGTTCCACGTAGAAAAGATACATTTATAAAAGCACAAATGGTGAAAAATGTTATAAATAATGATTTGAAAACCCTTAATTGAACAATTTAATAATATAAAACAAAAGTAGGGGAAAAAATAGAAAAATGTCACTACTTGGGCTTCATTGACAGAAAAGGCTGATGTGAGATTATAGAGCACTGCATGCCCTGGGTAGGGAATGTGTATATTAAACATTATTATACCTTCACATTAACTAAAAGAATTAGTACAAGTGTTCACAGTGTATTTGAAGTGCTGTAATAGTCAATTCCAGTGATTTTGATTTCTTGTAATTAACATATACACACAAATGAATTTAAAACTGCAAGCATAAACATTACTTGCTCACTGATCCATTATCACACTGCTAACAGATCAAGCTTAATCAAGTTCTATCAGGTTTTTTGTGATTATACACATTATTAGACAAGTCTCATTTCATTTAGTCTCTAAACAGTTACAGTTTATTACAGCCAGAGCTAAGTAAGTTTGCAAGAGACTTGGTGTCTTGTTCTTTTACCCCTGTAGCCAGAACAATTCAGGAAAAAATTTGAACACCTGGACTAAATACATCACATAAATAACTTTCCTGGCCAGAACTATCAAGTTACTGATAGCAGTAGCATCATTAAAAAAATACAGTTAAAACAAATTCCTCTGAAAGAATTCGGCCACTTAAAAATAGTTGCTGGATTCTCAGCCTCACAGTCAGTGTTTCTCAGTGGCTTCAGCAGGGTGACCTTGGCTGCCAACAGCTGAATTCTCTGCTGCTGTAACAAAAGGGGTTGAAATGCTGATGCTGTTTCCTGGACTAATCTACACTCCAGGTATGGGATGGAGAAGGAAGCACAATGTTCGTGTTAAACTGGAATAGGAAGGACAGGCAAGAAAGAAGGTGGGGGAGTTTGCCCCATGTTTGCAGGGCACTATTCTGTGGAACAGACACCAGCCTCATTGAACTTGAGGCAGGATCAGGAAGAGCTCAGCCACTGAAGGCAGGATTTGCTACAGACCACCCAAAAAGGGCAAAAGAAAGGATTAAGTCTCCTATGAGCAACTTGAAAAAGTCTCTAGATCACGCTGGCTCTTATGGGATACTAACCTCCCTGACACCTGCTGACAGCAAGCCAGGAGGTCTGGAGCCAGGAGGCAATCCGGGACAATCCCTTGACACAGAGAGGCCAACCAGGGCCCACTCTCCTGGTCCTACTACTACAGGAGTGCTGGGGATGTGTTAATCCTGGCAGCCTCGGCTGCAGCAGCCTCCAAGGTGGAGTTCAAGATCCCAAGGGAAGCAGGAAAGGCAGAGAGCACATCTGGGGCCTCAGGACAGCAGACTGGCTTATTCAGGGATCAGCTACAGGATCCTGTGTGAGGCTGTTCTGAAAGCAAGAGTTTGAGAGGGCTGACAAATCTTCAAAGACAAACTCCCATGAACACAAGAATGGTCCTTCTGGATACCCAGGGAAGGCAGGGAGAGAGAGAAAAACGTAGGCTATAAGGAGAATGATCTGGCTAAATGAGGAACTCACGTCTGAAAACCAAAGAAAAAAGGACACAGAAGGGAGTTAGAACCAAAGACATACTTGAAAGGAAGAACACTGAAAAAGTACCTGGGTATGCAGGGCTGCTGTCAGGAAAAGCGCTCTGAGGGCTGCAACTAGCAGAGGGCAGCAGCAGCAAAAGCTTCTACTGCTACTTTAGCAATAAAATAATAAAGAAAATACAGCCCACTGCTGTGTGAGGCAGTGACAAGTGACAGGTACTCAGAGCCTCCTTTGCCTCCCTGCACTGAAATGTTCTCCCAGAGCTAAAGAAGCACAGGAAACACAAGGAATGGAACCAGCATCTCCTGGGAAGTTGCAGCCGAGGCCATCCCATGGGACTGATGGGATGAATCCAAGATTACTGAGAGTGCTGGCTGATGTCACTGCGAGGCACTGCTCTATAATCATCAAAGGGCTGTGGAGCTGGGATGCTGCAGTCTGGATGAGTGGAGAACAAGATGGGTGAGCAACTGGCTAGTGGACTGGAACTGGACTGTTGGGCTCAGAGTGTATTGGTAATGAAACAATATGGGAAGTTTTCATAAAACCAAACAGAAGGTTCCAACTTTATATCAGAACAGTAACATTTTTAGAAATAAATTTCCAGAGTTGTAGAAAAATGCAGTCAAACAAACACATAATCTGATCAACAGTATTTTACAGACTACCGTTTTTGTCATACTAAATTATATGATACCTAATGCATACAAATGCCTTCAGAAGGAAGTCCTTCATTGTCATGGTGTATCCAAGTGTAAGCATCAAGTTCATAGAAATTATATTCAGTGACATAGTTGCACTATAAGGTATCGCTTAAAATTCTTGATGTGATTGTACCACAATATTAGTGTTACCAAGAATAGATATCCTATTCTTGATTATGTAATCAAGAAAAACTTCTGGAAATAATATTCAGAGTACAAACTACTTTTAATCAGCAGCTAAATACCAAGATATGATTACTTCGTTGCTCTAATGACATCTGTAATGGATTCCAAGTGCTGTGCCTGATTGCTTCCCAGCTGATCAGGATTCTGTTCATCACTTCTAGCTGCTGGAATTCTGAGATTTCTTGGAGTTCCTCTGTAAAAGGCTTCAACACTGGTTCACCTAAATGGCTACAGGGCATGCTTTAAAACAGTCCATCAAAAACTTTACCCTTAGTATTCCATGATAAAATGCTATAAGAGAAGAGAAGATGATCTGTGTTGCCCACTCGCTTTTTACTGACAGGCATTGATTAAAAAGCTGTATAATCTCCCTGTCCTTTTAGGCAACTAGTCCAAGACTGCTAATTCACAGGTATCTGCGCCATAGAGCAAGTCACTGTTATCTCTGTCATCAGTTTAGACAGAAAGACAAAGGGCTGTAAAATTGTACTTTTATGTACAACCTTAATAGTTAAATTGTACTTGTATATTTATCAACACATGGCAGAGCAAGCCATTTGTAAAAACACAAAGGCAATAATGAAGTAAGTAATCGTTCCAGCTGAATATTCTACAGTTCCTTTTAATAGTGCATTTCCTTAACCACTTTATATAACTACATGATAACACAGGCTTGAAAACTATTAACATAATTTCAATCACCAAGAAATTATTAGAGAAGTTAAAATATGGTGGCTCAAGTGAGGTAATCATAGAATCATTGAATCATTTAGCCTGGAAAAGACCCTTAAGTTTACTGAGTAATGAACTGCTCCTTCTTGCAATTTCTTGGAAATTGCACAAGGCAGCTTCAAATATTTATACAAGGCACAGCACACCCATCACACAATGTAGGTGATCTCACCAGTACAATCCACTCAGTTTCTTTCACATGTCTGTTAGCAAAATGAATAATGCTAATGTTTTGCAAAGCCCTGACAGGTTTGTATTTAAAACATTACCAACTCTGAGACACACGCTAGCAACAGGACAATAATGACTAGAGAGAACCATTGCTAGAAAAAAACACAAACCAATCAAATACAAGAAGTACCACACACAAGACTTACTGTATCCAGCCATTCAGTGCCCAGTGGAAGTCAGAAGATTGCTGGCTCTCTAGTTCACACTTAAACTCTACCAACAGAAGAGCCTTAGAATAATGTTTCAAGTCACAGCGGGTGGAAGTACTCAGAACTTTGCACTGTTTTACGAGTATTTGAGAACTATCCCAGAAACTAATTTAGCTTCCTGGATTATTTAAATTTTTTGAGAGAAAGATCCTTTTCAACAGGACGTGCAACACACATTATTTGTCCTGACTTTTCTTTCTCTTACAAGGGATACTGAAACCAAAATATTTGGAACACCTACACAAATTAGAAGTCCTAACCAAAACATTTATTAAAACTCTACTATAGGAAGATGATTCCAAAATTAATGGAAGCACATAAGCCAATAAAACTGCATCATGGCACACTTCATGATCAAGCTACTGAAGTGTTACACAGTAGATTCAATCAAGCTCAAATCTGTTGGTTTTTACACTTCCCCACTCTTTCAGCAAAACTGTGTTCTGATCAAAAGAAAGCCTGTAAATACTGTCAATCAATATGACAGCTAAAGTCTTAAAATTAACATTGTGGGACACTGAAGGAATTAGTGAAAGGTCCCCAGCGTGCTTGAAGCCCTGCTGTGCGAGCAGGGGCTGGGAAGCAGCTCCTCAGGTGCAGGAGGAGTGTGAAGCAGAATGGGGCACAAAATATCTGCAGGCTCCCTGGGTGGATTGTGGGGCTGGCAGTGACACAGCCAGGGTTGTCTGCAGCTTATCAGGGCTAACAAATGTGAGACACTGTGCTTAGATCTGCTTTCCAGACCACTTCTCAGCAGGTAACACCACTTCTAATTTCACTTCCAAGAAAAGTACTTCTCCTTCTTGTAACTCACCTTTCTGGATGGTTTGTTGTTCTTCCTCTCCATGTACAAAAAACCACACCGAGCTCAGAGTCCCACAGCCACAGGACAGAGTTGCTAAAGCTTGAATTCACCGACCTTCAGCATTTAAATAACTTAAATATTTGAATTTATTAAGCACTAGAAATCTAGAGATTTCTCTGAGCCTTACTCACTTCAGGTACTCAAAAAACCATATCTAGTTTTTGCTATTTTCTTGGCATTAGTTTTCCCCAGTGGCTAGAGTCCCTCTTTGTCATCTCAAAGCAATTTGTTTAGGAGAAAGACTTCTATTTCAAAGAAAATTTCTTTTACTGAGAAGAAAGCAATTAATTAATGAAAGTACAGCCTTAAGATGAATGCTACAGGAAGTCAGTTGAAGAAATCAGAATAACAATCTCAAGAATCATCTAAAAATCACAGGTTTTTTCCCCATAAACACCAAAACAGGAACTAATACTAATGATATTTATGAAAGACTATTTTGAAGTCAAGTAAATTAGCCTTATTGCTAATCTGAAATATATTAAAAAAAATGGAGTTACTACCTCCATTCTGCACTTTTAATTGCCTTACCTGGCATTCCATGGACAAGGTCTCCACACAGCACAAAGAACTTGGGTTTAGGGTTTAGTTTGTTAACAACCTGCACTGCTTGCTCTGCTAATTTAATTTCTTCTCCCCATTCATCATCTCCATTATTAGTGTCTCCATGTGTCCAAGCCTTCATCAGTCCAAACTGAGGATCTGCTCCTTGGATGAAGTAGAAGGGCCCCTTCCATTCATACTCAGCCTCTAAGAAAAAAGAGGAAAAAAAAACCCAGTAGAGACACTTCAAAGAGAATGAAAGCTTCCACGCATCATTAAACTGATTGTTCCTCACCTCAGTAGGTTGACACTGCTGTAACGCAAGTACAGAATTCTGTACTCATTCATACAGGACAAATACAAAGGCAGAAGTACAAAATTTTCCTCTAATGTGTAGTTCTAATAAATGAAAGTATATTAATCTAATTACACCACATAGTAATTACAGACTGATTAGAGGAAAAGTATGTGAAGAATTCAGCAAATAGTGCTGGAAATTACAAGACTACAACACAGCACAAGTGTGTAACATTAGATTTCAGTTGACTCTTTTAAGATTCCAATTATTGCTTCTTTAATTAACAAGTTAAAACATACACAAGTTTCACATTTCATGGTTCCAGTAAACTTTTTATTAAATTATTAAGGAGTTAGATGCTTTTTGTTCTCATAGTTTTATAGAAAACTTGGATGTAGCACATTCTTTGGAGTCAGAACTGAAGCTGCTCAACAGGACCAAGGTCAGCAAACACCAAACCCAGCAACATCAGAATCATCAGCAACAATGAAAACACAAATTTACCGCTGCCACAATTGCTCCCAAGACCTATAACACAAAGGTGAGAACTCAGAAACAAATTTCCATTGACAGAGTCAGTGTAGGCAGAGGGTAGGACAGAATCTGTACTGGTACCATTTTTTGTATGCTCCTTTCTCCAGTATTGCAATACCAAGTACAACAAACAAAGGGTGATATATATGGCTACAAGCCCTATTAGAAGGAAAAATCTCAACACCGGGCAAATAAAACAACAGTTGGCTACAAATTTGAAACAAAAATGGGTAGCCTGTTTCCTACACTTATGTCTCAAGCTGGAATTGACGTACAGACACAAGTACACTGCAGTTTCTCCAGCTGTCTATATGCATTCATTTGCAACCTGAATATTTTCGTTTTGACACCTCTATTTGGCTTAATACATTTACTGTTATTGGAGGTTTTTAAACAGCATTTAAACTTTTAAAAACTCACTGACTACATCCATCTATATCCATCCAGCTTTTAAATCTAAAAAGAAAAGATACAAATTATTCAAAATTAAAATACAATCCATAAATATACTCTCATATGATGTCAGTCTTGATCTGAAATTCATTTTGAGGCAAAACTGGTCTTCTAGTACCAGTAGAGAAGTAGCATGTCCAACGCATGGATGTACTTTTGATTTCCTTCCACAAGCTCTAGAACTGAAGCTTCACACTTTCCAAGAAGGGGAGTGTGTTTCTTTCAAGGAAGGTTAGAAAACAGAGCTCAGAATTCATCTCTTGCACCATGGATATGGATAGGCTGGAGTGAGGGATGAGGAATGTAGGCAACTCCCGGAAGCTGCTTGTAATTGTCATCTGTTGCTATGGCATCAGGTCTTTTTGCCAAATGAAAGCTTCTGCACTTTAGTTAAACTAACATTTCATTTCTAAACAAAATTATTTATATACCAGCACTGACTTACTCTAAATAATAATCACATCTTTTATAGACAGAAACTTCTAGCCACTCATTGGCTTTTAATTCTGAAATAAAATTTACTCTTCAAGTTACACAACTGTTCAGAGAAGTGGAATGATGCATCTATCCATGAGTTTGCAGTAGAAGCCTTATGGAACCAGTTGAATGCCACAAAGTAATTTAGGTTTTTATTTTATGACTTGCATGAAAAAATACAATTGTCATAAAAGCAGCTTACATGATGCAGTAAAGGCACTGTTTGTGCAGAGAAATCAACTTACAGTTCCTATAGGTAGAAAGCTACAGGAAAAAAATCAGTCAAGGAAGCTTGCATTAGAAACCCTTTACGACCCCTACAAAACTAAAATGAAAAAACAGAATGTCTGAAACAGGAACTTGGTTTGGAGGAGTGGCACAATTTATTCATTAAACAGGGAAAAAAGATCAAACCTTTGAACAATATGGCAGGACTACTAATACCTGTCCCTTTTCCAGCACCTTGATGGACAGTACTGATAAATCAATGCTGAGCAAAATCTACTTGTTTTGTACTGTTTAATCTGAAGGCAGTATTTTCACCATAGTAGCTTAAGTAAAGTATAGTTACATTTATTTATTTTGACAGAGACTACTTCGAATAAAGAGCTAGCATTTGTGTTTAAAGACTGTGTTTTCAGTATGGACAGACTGTGTTATCCTTTCAGAGCCCCAGCAATGGTGTGTGGTGGCCACAGGCAGCTGGAGCAGTCCGGGCTGAGTGGCACAGGCAGCAGGGCTGGCCCAGGCCCCAGGGAGCTTCAGACAGAACACCTGAACATACACCGGTCTGGCAAGCAGACAATGCACGGCCAGGGAGCAGGTGGGAAAGCCAGACTAGGGGTTATTCTAATATATGTTTCAGGGATATTTTATTTTCCTGACTTATATTCATGCCAGCACAGTAACTCTCTAGGTTTTAAGTACCTGAATGTTTCTAAGACTGTGCACAGATGCTCTGGTTTGAGTGGGTGAGTGATGGTCATGTGAGGCAAAGAGAGAGACTGATAAGATGAATTTCAAAAGAGAAGTTCAGTACACAGACAGAATCAAGAAATGGCAGAAGAAAGGAGAAACAGAAGATGCAGGGGTGGAGGTGGTGAAGAGTGGGGAGAAAAGGAAGGAGATAGGAGGTGAAAAAAGAAAGGAACTGAAAATGATGCAAAGGTATATGCTATATTCTCCTGTAGGAAAGAAAAAGATAAAATGAAGAAAGTGAACCAGGGATATCAGAAGAGAGCCAGGAATCAGGACTACATAAATAACATTTACTTAAAATGTTCATTTAATTAACTGGTCTTAATCAAATAATTCAGTCAATAGCTATTTCTGTGGTATTCAATAACTCATCAAGTAGTTACAAAAGTAACAGTGAGGTTGAATAAATATTTTCTACCTTTGTCTTGTTATTTGATCACTCCAACCAGAAACACTAAGAACAAACAACTCTAGTACTTACTAGTACTTAAACCAAATTCCATTAGCTTATTACTTATCAGTTGGTACTCACTGATTTTGTTTCCCATGAAACAAAAGTATATGGGAACAAAATAATGTAAGGACACTTAAAACTTACAACTTAACTTTTTCCTTAAAATCAAGAATGTGCTTTAATTACTGCAAAGTACTAAAAATATAAAAACAGAGTATCTTGATGAGAGCTGTATAAGTACAATACCACTGGTGTGAACTTGCACCTGGCACCAATCTGAAGCCTGTTCTGAATTCAGCTCACCCAGGAGGTAATTCTTGAAATGCCCTCACTGGTCTTTTGTTGCTTTTGCAAGTTTTTCCTCATCTGTGCAAGCCATGACACCAGTCCAGCTAAAGTTTCAAGTGTTGCTACTAGTGCAATTTCGCTAATTCTGCTGAAAACCCCAGGACTAGGTCTGCAGTCTGCACGAGTGCTCTTCCAACAAACCAACATGGTAAGAGGGTGGCAACGAGAAACAGCTGGGAAAAGCATCTTCCATACCACAGATGGATCCAGAAGTCTTCTGCTTTACAATGAAATGGTTTATCAATGGACCCTGTTCAGATCATTATTCTGTACCCTCCTTTTCTCCCTCACCAGCTGCTTGTTGGCACCCGCAGAACAGGTACTGCGGGCAAGCAAATGAACCTTGGATGCCCGTAAGTCAGGCCCCACAAGCCCCCTTCTCTGGTCTTTGCACTGGATCTCCAGAACAGTGCTCAAAGAGATCATTCTGCTCCCGTGCTGGGGGTCTGCCCAAGTGTGCCAAGGGGAACTAACAACCACCACTGGGCTCAAGTGGTGGGAGGGCCAACAGCTGCTCTTGCAGCAATCCTCTAGTCATGATCCAGGTCTCAGCTGCTACTTCTGAAGGTTTCAGTTAAATAACATGTACAACGGCTATCATCCCTTCAAACGTAGCAAATGACTTCTGTGGGAATAACAACAAAGGCATCCTCACTAGGCGTTTGAATTTTCAAGCCTTTAGATGAGCTATGTAGTTGTATTAGAGGAAGTGCATGCTAGGTAAAGCAGTAGAAGATTAGGATTCAATTAATAATTTTTTCTGTCCCTTCCATCACAAAATTGAATGAAGCTGAGAATGCCTGAAAATTGGCTCTTCATCCCTATAGACATTGAAGCTGTTTGCAATTTTCAATATTTGCTATAACAATAAGAAAACACAAATGCAGAACAAAGTTGACAGGCTTCTCCTATTACTGATGTACGTATCGTTTCCATTTCTGAAGGACAAACTATGTCTGTGGAGCTGCTCTTATACACCCAGCAACAGAAAACTCCTATTTCAAATCAGTTTTGGTTCCAGAACTCCTTAAAAGCACAACTGATCACCACAGAAGAAGTCCAACTTCCAAACATGTTGTTATGCCTCAGTTTCAATAGCTTCCTACTCTTTTTCTGCTCCCATGCATGCCAAAGTACAGCTAGAGGATCAATGCAATGTATTTTTAGTAGCACTGGCTGAAAAACAGCGCCAGCTTCTAATTTTATCTAAGGATTAATTCTGTGAAGGACCGAAGAAGTCAGCAGCAACTCACCAGAGAAAACTTCAGCTATGTATTGTCATTACAGGCAAAACGACACTTCAAGGACTCAGGCGGGATTTCAGCCGAATCTCCCAACTCCTAAAGTATAGCAGCTAATCTCTTGCTGTGCCTTCATTTCTTCCCCTTTTGCTTTTCCTAGTTTTGCCTTTCTTTCCCCATCTCCAAGGATCACAAACACATCGATTGAGAATGCTCACAGAAACCACTGGCCTGACAGGCACATAGTACTGTGGGATTTCCAGTATTTCCCTGGTGGGATTTTTTTGTAAGTACATTGGTTGGGTTCAAGAGTATATTGGTGTTCTTCTTCCCCTACAGTCTGCAGAATTTAATGGAAAAAAATTAGTTATGAAAAGTTACTCCTGTCCATAATCTCTCTTTAGACACTACTGTGTCAAAGCAGTCTGGACACGGACACATCTCCAGTGCCTGCTCAGTCCATCATGGGCAGTAACAAACACAAAAATGCCCTCATTGCCGTGCTGGGTTTGACAGGAGAATCAATACCACTTCTCTGAAAACCAGAGCACAGTAGAAATAGGAACATGGTTCCCTGCCCTGAGTTGTCTCTGCCTACAAAGTGGGCCAGTGACTCTTTTCTGGGTAACAATGAAAAGGAAGCACAACCTTGGTTTTCCAAAGAAGCTCTATGCAGGCAAGAAAATGGAATCTCTTAAGTGAAGTCAGTATGTATACATCATAGACAACACAAACAGCAACAATTTGTTTCCATTACTCTCAGTCCTGAAATAGCTTGAAAACCAATAAAGAAATTGTGCTACACTCTTAATAATTCCTTGTTATTTATAAAAATATTATCAAGAGATAAGGCTTAGAAAACTGATCATTTTTGTATGTCTAAATACAGAAGATTTCAGTCTAAAGAAATGTGCATGTCTTTCAGCTGCTTTTTATCCATATGTACCCAGGAGTCTACCAAAGAGATGACTACTGAAGGTTCTGCTGAATGACCAAGGCAACCTGTCATGAATTATGAAATTTTAAGTACCAGGAAAAAAATCAAAAAACAACACCTTCAGAACAGGTATTAAAATACATTTTCAGAGAGAAAACAAAACCTTTTAAAAAGTAATTATTCTAGAAATTATGTACTACAAAAATACTGTCAGTAGAAACACTAAATGACAGAATATGGTTCCTCAAATAAATGAGACAGTGCTCCTGCTATCAAAAGACATACTTTTAAACTTCTTAGGTAACGATCAAGGTAAGAAATGCCCCCTCAGATACAGTTTATTTGTACTGAGGGCTACAGAAGCTAAATTCTAGTCATGCCTTATGCCCACTCCCAAATTTAACATGTAAACTCATTACAAAAACTTTGCAGCCCAGAACTGTAGGTGTGAAGGGGGGTGGCTTGCATAATGACAAGGTGAAGTCACAGAAAGTTTCTCAAAACCCACATAAAAATTTCCCTAATTCATATGAGAGTTGGAGACAGTACTGGGAATGGAATATGCAAGCTGGGAAGCAGTTCTGATCAGTGCTCAAAAATATTACTGTTGAAGAGCTCTAGAACAGTAATCATAATGTGCCAAGATCCAACACTCTTCTGAAAGCAAGAAATCAACTGCAGTTGTATTTAATTTCAAAGGAAGGCGAATTATATATAATTATGATGCTTTTAAAAAGTGCAAAAATCCTTGAAGGCAGCATAGAAACTATTCAAAGACACTATCCCAGAGGCTCAGACCATATGCACAGCATTTACTAAGGACTTCAGAAAGACCAAAAAGAATACAGACTGCCTAAACTACTTCAGTAACAGCCACAAGGAGGCTAGTAGGAGTAGGACAGCGTCCTTCGAAAAGCTAACTCATTCAAATAAAAAAAAAAAACAGGAAAGGTTTTATACACTAAAAAGATTAGATACTAAAGTCCAAGAAGTCAAGCTAAAAAAAAAGTGAAGAACTGGAAACAGCGTCAATCTGAGAACTAATAAAGCACTTTGTAGGGGAATTAGGAGCAGGTAGCTGTTGCAAGTACTCTGCCAGACATTCACTAAGGTTAACAGATGTCCCAGATATGCAAGATGCACCCAAAAATCAAGACTGAAAAGAAGAAAAACAAGGTACATTTTTGTACCTCACTTGCATTGTGAGGGAACTTGTGAAGATCTAATGTGATAATTCCTCCTGACAGCACATCAGATCTGTCTCAAATCGAAATACCAGTAGATGATTAAACAAATAGATATAGGCACTAACAAACCACTCAGATCAGGTGGCATCCACAGACCTTTACAAAAGTGAAAACCAGTCAACTTCTGGGGTGTTATCCTTCAAACTGCCCTTGCACCAAAGGAACAGGGAAGTGGCCACTATTACATCTACATTTAAAGGGCTTCCTGAGCAATCGGGTATCAACTGGCTGCAAAAGTGGCATCTGTACAAGTGATGGAAATGCTAACCAAGTCAGTAGCTTCTGTGTTTCCTGATTCTTCAGAAAGAGTAATCAGCAGCTTTTACAGGGACAAAGGAGATCCACTTGATCCCATCTCCAAGAGGCATCTAACAGTTACTCACCAAAGACTTTTAAGGACGTCAAGCTCTTCCTCTTAAGGAAATATGAAATGAAGTCCTTGCATGCATAGAAAACTGGTAAGAAAAGCAGAAATGGTCAAGATACCTAGATCCCACCTGAATCCGTACTGGGACCTAAACACTGCTCAACAAACTCAAAACAATCTGTCACAGCAACTGAACAGTGAGGAAATGGAATTAGCTAAAATTAAGCCATTTGGCAGCATGAGAATCAGGCCTGGTTGTGAAGAGCTGAGGAGAGACTTCCCATGCAGTGACTGTTCAAAAAAGGATGAACATCATGCAAAAAAATGCAGCATAGAGCACATGGGAAAAACACCACCAACTTCAAATGAGTTTTACCAAGTGCTACCAAGAAGTCACCTCAACATTCAAAAATGGCAAAAAAATCAGAAATTGGAAAGCAACAGAGAACAAAATGTTCTCAAAGGAATAGAAAGCAAAATGAAAATATGAGAAGTAATTGAAGAAACTTTGAGAGTATCTAACAGATTGGTAAGGGAAGCATGACAGAGGAACTCAAAATCACATGTGGAACTGAGACTGTGAGGATGCAATACTGGTTATTCACCAGTTCCACATAAAGGTTTTGGAACCATCAACTAAAACTAGCAAAAGACAAGTTCAAACAGACACTTCTCAACCAGTTAAACTGACAGGACTATCACTTGTTTAGTTACTTGAAAAAAGTGTTCTACCACTTTTCACACAAATTCTTTGCACAGCATGCTACTGACATACTTGGGACCAAAAAAAAAAAAAAAACAACACCAAAACCAACCAACCAAAGCAAAATAACACCCTGACTTCTGGAGAGGAGTGGTGAAGACAGCACTTACCCAAACATATGGTCCTGTTTCTTCACTCAAATACTAATAGAAGGAGTAGACAGCTGAAGCAAAATTTCACATGGGTAGAAAAGAGATAATTTATTTTAGAAAGTAAAGCCAAACCATACAAAGGTCTCTTACCAATAAGGTAGGGTATTTATACACTGTTTACTACTGTGCCTCATTGATTATATGGATAATTTCAATCCCTCACCTCAAGCTCCTCATTCACACGTCCCACATCAAGGGCAGATTAGAGTAGGTTACAGGTATAACCTCCATGTCATGTAAAAGCAGACTGAACAAACTACCAGTAGGGAAGAGGATGTGGAAGGGGAACTTTGCAGAAAGGGTAGCAAGAAAAAAAGGAAGTTTAGCTCTCAATAGTGGCTTTCAAATTTTAAAAGGAAACAGTTTGCCAAGCCATAGCAGTGGCAGTACATGCTTTATGTGGATACAGGTTTAACAGGAGTGAAACCTTAAGACTGAGAAAAGCAACAAAACAGAGATAACTGCTTTTCCTCTTAAACCACATGAAAATTTGCCTCAGCTTTAACAGCCATTGGTTCTCTTTTTTTTTCCTATCATTTAGTTATTAAAACGTTGTGTTGAACTTTATCCTCTTAAGAAAGACCCAAGTAAATTATTTACAAAAAATATTGCACCTGAAGATGGTAGCTGGACTATGATAGCCTAACAAATCTGAACAAGACTGAAAACAACCAACATTTAAAGAATTCCAAACAAGGGCACTTCAGGAGAAAGAAGCACACCTAGAAAACAGATACCCAAATGATGTTTTCTTCCATGTTTAAGGAAATTTTCAAGAAGGAGTTAGATACACCTTTTATTCAGAAATTTTTACACTGCTGTTGAACACTCCTTTTGTCAAAATTTCACTATACAGTTGATTTAACTAGATGGCTTGTCTGCCATCTGTCCCCTCAGCAAATGCTAGGCATTCTGTTCCAAACCAACCAGACCATCTGCAATTAATAGGTTGCCAGAATGGCTGTATACATATACTTCACATGCTCTGAGTTGGTGATTCTTCTTTATTTGGCAACAAGCAAAGCCAAATATTTCCAGTGCAACCCAAGAAAAGACCACAAAATTGTTGGGATGGAACAGCCTTGCTGACCTCACCAAACCAATACAACTTGAAATTCATAAATATAGAGAAATAGAAGAGCTATGTGTGGCTATAGGAAATGGTTTCTTAACACAGCTGCGTCCCTGAAAAACCCCGGCACGCTGTAGAACCTCGATTCTTGGCAGAATTTTGCAAGCAGGTAAGGTGTTCAATGTGCTCCTCTGTGTCCAGCCACAAGCAAGAACCAGCAGGAGCAGGCGGCTGCCAGCACGGCTCGGCCTCGTCCCCTTGCCCACCGGGCAGGTTGGAGCCCGTCTGCCCTGGCTGGCTGCAGCCCAGGGCTCGCAGCGCTGCTCCTGCACAGCGGGGACGGGCCAGGGGAGCACCTGCGCTACCGACCCGCACCCCGAGCGAGGCTGAGCCCCGCAGGGAAAGCAGCATCTGACCGAGTTATGTGAACCCCCGACGGCTGCTTTGCGTTTGAGCACCACGAACAGTGACCCAGCAGTAACCGCCTAGGTCACTCCTACAGGTACAAAAGCAGGACAGCACAGCGCTGGCACCAACGGTTTCATAGGCTACGGAGACCCAGTTTAGCAGCACGGAGAAGCATTTTAAAACGAATCCAGTGCTGGACACTGCTGGCATCTTCACGGGACAAACTTGGGCGGCTCCGGGCGCGCCCCGGCGCAGCGGGGGCACCGGGGCGGCCGCAGCCCCGCGCCCGTCCGCGCTGCGCCCGCCCAGTGCCGCCGTGTCCCCGCTGCCCGCCGC
>VYZR01036788.1:36445-54103 GCA_013400675.1 Oxylabes madagascariensis
GGGCCCGGCGGCCGCGCCGGGGGCTCTGTGGGCCGGGGTGAGGGGGCGGCTCTGGGCCGAGCCCCGCGATGGCCCTGGGAGCGGGCGGTGCTGCGGGCGGCTCCTGGCACCGGCGTGTGCGGGGGGCGGCTGCGGCTGGAACCTGCCCCAGATGCGCTGGCTTTTAAATGAATTATAATAAAGTAATAGGTTACATAATTTTCACCTTGTTCCTAACCTGCGAACTGAAGTAACCTCGTGTCTAAAAGCATTGGCAGCCTTCCTTTGTTCCTTCATGGGTAGTTCTTCTCGTCAGGTTTCGTCAGTGTTTAAACGTGCTCCCGAATTTAGGTATCACCAGCACCTACTCTCTGCCAAAGAAAAGTTTTGCAGGAAAAGCAAAGGCCCGGTGCCCCCGTGCTGTCAGTGCCCCCCGCCCGGCCTGCCCTGCCCTGGCTGTGGGCCCTGTGGCGGGCACGGACCAGGGCCCACGCAGTTCCTGTTCTGTCAGAACCAAGCTACACAGTGAGGTGATGACTGAAATACATGGGTGACCCATACAAGGCAATGTTTTCTTCATCTCTTCTGACCTAGAATCCCTTTTTGACCCAGCCACTCGGGAACAATGCGGTTGCAGTTTCCCAGTTGAACAGCCGGGGCCCCATTATTCTGTGTGGCGCAACACGCAGAGTTCTGAGTGCCTCTATTCATCGTGTGAAATCTGCAGCAGCGTGCTAGGTAAGGTTAATGTTGGCAGCTAAAAGGCACTCGTATGGCTAGATGGCTTTTCCATCTGTAAAATGTGGGTATTACCCACAAGTAAAAACAGCTTCTTCAGTTCACTTGTAAACTGAATCGTTAGATGGAAAAGCGCTAGGGGAAGTCTTTTTTATTAAGTAGTTTTTGTCAATTCCCCTCTTTATGAGGCAGCATGTGGTATATTAAGCAAATAAAAACTAAAGAGCATTTTTAAGTCTCAGGTGCAGCCTATCTAAATATCCCAACACCATCATGGGAAGAAGTGATCGTGGTCTCGTGGTGGAACTGCTCATGCTAATATAAGAGCAGTTGGCTCAGTCATGCACAAAAAATTTTTACCTTTTCTGTTTCTTTTCCATTTTCTTCTCATCTGCTTAATAGGGCTGAGCAGCTATAAACCAGAATATATGACCGCTGCATGACTTCAGCTAAACTCAGGATTAATTCTGCAAGTGAAATAACATCAAGATCAGGCGAAAAAAAATGTAGGTTATTTAGGCAAGGCACCATAGTGTGGTTCCAGAGCACAAGGACACAAGATTGTGATCAGCACCTGAATTACCTTTGTCTTTACCTGGATGTGTTGCTAAAGGCAACCACATTTCTTGTCAAGTTATGCATGTCTGAAAGATTGAATCAGACCTGGCGGAGATGGGGATTCTAAGATCTTCTAGATTTATCTAAGTCTGTAATTTCACAGCTCTTTTTTTCCTAGACATGTATAGGGTGCTCTCCTCTACAAAATTCTGCTGTCAGTACTGTGTTTGATGTCTTAGCAGGATGGGTCATGGATGAGCCTCAGGATGCTCAGCTCTTTCTCGGTGATGATGATGGTGAGTGTGCAGCCTGCCTGTGTTGCCTCCTCTTCAAATGGAATCCTTTGATCTTAGATCACCTTGAGCATTACTTACAGTAATGAGGAGGCCACGAGAAATTTTAATTTTGTAATTTAAACACATTTTCTTGTGATTTTACAGCCTGAGTGCAGAAGTGTTTTCATCTGCAGAAATAAAGGAACATTTGCTTATAAACGTGAGAACTGAGAATCAGGGCTGTGTGCAGGAGGGGGATTTCAGCTCTCTCCTGCTTCCTTTACTCTGCCAAATTTGAAGTATGCATTTTTGAAGCCAAGCTCATGGACCAAATGCTATACAGCTAAACTCATTTTACTATGACTAAGTCGTTTAAAGTTACTACTGATCTATGTTGGTTTAATTATAGATTTTCATGGACTCATTCCAGATTAGGCCTAGATAAAGCATCAGAATTTTGTCATAGGACTTGATTTGTTATACAAAGTGTCATGAATATAATGGCACTGAATAAATAATTTACAGTAACACGTGTCTCTTCTATTTATAGAGTATAAATTGAGAGTTTTACTAATTTTATAAAGTTAGTGTGAACATACAGAGGGAAATGTACCATCCTGGGAGGGCATGCAGTATATTGAAAATAAGAGATTAAAAGTGGGAAATGTAGGCATTGAAAATAAAATTCTTACATAAGGTTTAGCTTAGTAAGGACTGTGAATAGAATAGTGCAGATCTGTGGAGTCCAGATCTTGTAGGACTTACTTGAGTGTGCTTTAGATCATGCTGCCAACACTTGCAGTTCTTGGAAGTTCTGAAAAATCCAGTAACAGACATGCCACCTTATTTTTTACTGCAGTTTGAAGTAAGACTGTATGCACCTCTAGAGACCTAGATAAAGTACTAATAAAACAAGTAAATGATTCTAAAATTTCCTATCTCTATTGAGAAATTAAAATCAAGAGCAAAATAGTCAAGGCAATGGTTGAAGAAAGGGAATCTTTTTTCTAATCTCAGCAAATGACAAGATGACAAAGAACAAAACCGGAAGAGTACAAAAGGTGAAAAGGACGTAACAAGGTTGGTTTAGACATTGGAATTAAAATTACAAAGCACAGACAGGCAGATTTGAAACGAAACCATTTTAATCTTATATATAGAATAGAATGACTATGTGCCATCTGGAATTCAAGGAATCCAATGAAAGTTGGAGGTGTAAACAACACACACAGCAGTATCAACATCTGTTTTCAGTGCCTGCTGATATATATGAGTCTTTGAGGGATAAGTTGGAGAAAATAATGAAATTGATAAAACCTGATGATAGAAAAAGGCTCACACATAGTTGTATTTGTTTAGAAAGAATATGGATTTACTCACACTAAAAATAAATAGTGCATACAATGTATTGTCTGTTTATTAAGAATCTCTTCTCCCTGTAAGTCCTTGAACAGGACGGCCTTCATAGCAGATGCAACATTTTGGAAGGTTTGGCATAGGATACAGCTCCTCTCCTTCCCCAAGAACAGCTAATGGATAAAAATCCGTGAGTTCTGAAAACCTACAGTAGTAACTCTTAGGAGTACGCTCCCATGTCCTGCTGCATTGCTGAGAGTGAGACTCCATGATGGCTACACCATTACAAGTAAATTAGCAATCTGAGCCTAAAACATTACAGAATATGATAAAACATAAGATCTGATGTTCAATACAAACAAAAATGAATTACTACACTAAAAGTGAATTACTGCTAGCAATGAGTGCTAGCAATGTTAAAAAAAAGGCTCTGGTAATATTTGGCCTTGATACCAAATTTCATTTGGCCTTCCATTTTCAAAGGGCCCACGGAATAATATCAAAAATATTAAAAATGTTTTGCACAAACCAGCTTAAAAGGATTGGTTGACCAGGACCAATATTTTGTTGCTAGGAAGGGAACAATGATGACATTGATTATTTCCACAGCTAAAAATCCACAATGTAATTGATTTTTATCTGACTCATTTAGTGTGGGCAGGCTCCATTTGTTCAAGAAACCTGTAATATATTCCTTGAATCACTGTAACTATGAGAGATATAAAAGTTGATGTAATGAGTTAAACACACTATTTAACTCAATTTGTTTTGCACACTGAATTCCAATTTCTGACAGAGATACAGGTTCTTTCTAGAGCTATTGCTCATTTTTAAAGAAGTCTTGTTAATTTTCTGTGCTACCAAATATTCAAGAGTTCTGCTTTATTCAGGGTGCCTCTGTTTTTAGAATTCCCTGTCCTGAGATTTCATTTTCAGGTACACTGAGAACTTGCACCTTTCATTGAGTGATGGAGACCTGGGCTACCAGCAAATTTGAAAGTCGTGACTCGTAAAGACTCCAGTGAATGAGAGAGCCAGACTAGGAGGAATTATTTGCTCTGGTGCGTATCTTTGACACAGTGTCTACTGTGATATTCGGTGTCTACTCCTGATAAGTCATGGGTATTTGGGTCACAAGTTTGTATTGAAACTGCTAGACAGAGAAAAATTGCACAGGAGTCCAGCAGGGCTAGAGCTAGTGCAAAAAAAAAAATCAGGGTTTTAATTGAAGTATCCATTTCCAAAATTACGCAGAATGTTTGTGATTGATTGCCACCTCATCCTGAAGTATCTAAGAACTTTCTGACTTAACTGTTCTCCAGAATTTTTCCTGTCGGAATTGGGCAGCAGTTGCCCACTATCTAAGTTTTATGATTCCTGCTGCTCATCAAGACCTGACCAGTCATAAATGGGAGGGAATTAGGAATATAAATGGATTTGAGTAAACTGTTTATTATATATATCCACATACATATCTGTGTGTTTTTAGAGTACTACAAGTTTCACGTATATACTGTTTGACTTGGTCTAAGAAGAAAATCTAGGTTTAAAACCTTTTATTTCACAACTTGGTCTCACATTTGGACTTGTTGGACTTTTCTTATTTTAAACAAATAGATTTTCCATCAATGTACAACCAAGACCAGAAAACCGGAAGAAAAATTAGTATTTAGTTTATGGATCTGTATGGATGACTCTTGAGATTCCTCTCTTCTTCTTTGCTGATAAATGACATTTTATTAGAAGGAAATAAACCCCCTAATGATCACTGACCACAATTACTATTTCTGCCAAAAAACCCTGAAAAACAATTTTTCAAGTATTAAAATTCAATAAACAATCACAGCATTTTAATACTTTTCAACTAGGCATACAACTTTTCCTGTTACACTGGTTAATCCAAAATGTGTTGCAAATGTACTGGATGAATCTCTTTGTTTCCTTGCTCAAAGTATAATTTTTTTTTCAGACTGGAAAAACTCATTTTTGCGTTACAGGTGACATACAAGCAATTTGGGTGTTTTGAAAAAACCTGATACCTCCTTTTTCTTTCCTTCTATAAAGAGATTTCATCCTCTTTCAAAAAAGGGAGATGTTCTTTGTTTATCTAAATTTTAACCAAATATATTTCTCAGAAGCACACGCACATCACCATCTGACAGGATATAACGACTGGATATAAAGAAACGGTGACAGCAGATGACTCTGAGAAGAAAAAAGAGTGACTACAAAAAAGCTGTGAAACAGAACCCATTGTCATGCCACTTTGCAAAGATGCAGCTTCTGCTACAGAGTGATGTTTGACACCACAGAAATGTCCTCTAAGCGGACAAGGTTCCACTTAGTTTCTCTGAAGTGGAAAAGGTAGTTGTGCATCAATCAGGCAAATCAATCCTCTTGTTGACTGGCCTTCCTGAGTCCCATTCTGCCACTATTCTTCCCTCAAAATACAGCCTAATAAATTGCATCAGTGGTTCAGAGAATCTTTGCTGCTTTGGAGAATGATTTATGTTCTCTAAATTCTTCATAGAACTCTTCTACACATTAGTATTCACTCATATTGTGTGCCAGGTTTTGCATGTGAAGTAGATCTTAAAATTGACTTTACCATCTGTGATGTCACTAATATAGCAGTCACTGCACTTCCTCAAATAGGATGACTATGAAGGATGCATCTATTTTGCCACAGATTTCTATAAAACAAAATGTTTTTCAGTAATTAAAGCTGGAGGTGAACAAAGGAGGTACTCTGGGAAAAACACAGATTAATTTAACCATAAATGACCCATTTAAGTTTTTTTTTTCACTCAAGTAATGACTGAAGAAAATGAGTTCAGAGACTGATGAAGGATGCTGAATAGGTAATTATCGCTATTACAAACCTCTTATTTTAATTTGTAGGAAATGTGATTTGAAAATTAAATAGTACTTGATTTTTTTTTAGGTTTCAGTGTGGACTCTCTTTTAGCTGTGTCTAGCACTTTAGTTTCTCAGAATTTCAAGGACCTTTCTTTTCCCATTAATGATTGTATTAGATACCCAGAAGGATCCATTTTTCAACAGTATTATCTCAGCAATAAATTACATTTTCCACTTCCCTCAGATTCCTGGTCTAAAGATCTGTAGGTGTTTTACAGGCCTTGGGTAAAAAGAGATAACGAAAAATTTGGACACAGGTAGAGGCACACAGAGGCTGATTTATGAGTGAAGACATAACATGCACCACAAAGCTTCTACTTCTAAAATTAATAATAGATGAGGAAAAGACTGCATGCCCTACAAGCCAAATGTAATTCACCTGTTTTGTACTACCCTTCACTTCAACTACCAGCTTCCTTCCCCGTGTTTGCAATGATTTTTTTCAGATTCCTTCCAGTTGTACTTATTCGTAACAACTAAGTCAATGACAGCAAACACTGTCTGTATTCCCAGAGTGTTCTTTCAAATTTTTAATGCTCCAGTATTTTTCAAATCTCTGTTACAAATGTAACAGAGTCCAATGTCCAAGCATAAAAATCCAGACTAATTGACACTAGAAAAGTGGCTTTCCCACTCTTTGAATTTCTTCTGGTTTTGAAACAAGGGAGAAGTAAAATTTTATTCATGGAAATATTGCTTGTTCTTATTGATCCATTCCTACATTTGCTGAAGGATGACCACAATAAAGATATGTCCGCTGTGCATCAGGCAGAAGATAGAAATTATCTCAAGTGCCTGTTCTGTCGATGACTTAGGACTCTTAAAGATCATTTTGATGTTTGCCAGTTGTTGCAGGAATACACAGTAAGGAATTGCAGAAGGCTGTGTACAACACTAGGCTACGAATGAGAAGATGCTACATCCAACCCTTCCAAATGTACTCTTGGCTAATAAACCCAGTTTCCTTGCAAAACGAACTGTGCCACCCATTTCTGCTTGAGACACTGTAGCTTTAACGGAACTAAGACCTTCCTGCTATAGTCAGGCTCATTCAAAAAGGGTGGTGGATACTGCACACTCTCCCAGAGTGGGCCCGAGAGTGAGCAAATGGCACGATGCCAATCCACCGAGCAGGGACACTGGAGGTTGTTTGCCTGTAGGGATGTCCTCACCACAGAGATGGAGCAAACCCTCTCTAGCCATGATATCCTGGCAACATCCACTTGACAACACAGAGTCTGGCCACAAACCCACAGTGATTAACTTAGCCTGTGCACTTGCTTTATAGACCATGGTACTGGAATGAGTGGTAAACCAGGAACAGCTCAAAAATAGTGAAGTGTGTTTAGCATTTTTGTTGAATGCAATTGGATGGATTAATCAACCGTAATAATTTTTTTGGAACAATTAACTGTGCTGGATTTTTCATTAAAATCAAAGCCCAACAGTCATATGGAGTAACTACTGCAGTGTGAAACACGTTTGAATTAGAACAAGACAACTTTGTCATTGGGTAGGTAAATTCACAGTGCTAGGAAATGTTCTCTTCCCCAGGTTCAAAGAATCATGTGCCTAACAGTCTCCTGCAGCACACAGTACAAGCTACTATTAATAATATGTCTAGAGCTGAACATAAGGTATGGAGGGAGTATTTAAAATGTTTAATTATTCAAATGAAGGAATTAATTGACTGTGCCTTTTTTGCAGTTCCACAATATTTCTAAACATCCTAAGAGTTCAGCATGCTAAGAAGAATATAATAATGTATCTGAATCTGCAATTTATTCTCCAAGACAAGCACTATGGAAAAACATTTTAAAATCAGACATTTGGAAGAGAGCAACTGACTTTGGGGGAAAAGTGTATCTATGCATATATAATGTATATATACACAAAATATGTATATAATACATAAAAACTGTGATTGATTAATTGGATTCAATGGGTGAAGATATTACTATGCCTGTTTGATATACAAAATGTGATGTAATACTGTATCAACAAGCTGCACTTCACTACAGTATTTATGACAGTTCCTTTTAAACTCATCAGTTCTCAAGCAATTCTAATCTAATTTAGTCTTATCTGTGATAATTTCTGCAAAAAGTATTAAAGAATTCTGAACTGGTGAGAATTTGCCAGTGCTGAACTTCTAGCAAAAGAGCATTCATTATACTTCCAAGCTTACCTAGATGGAGATCATTGCATTCCTTGCTGGAACAGGCAGGTGGGAAAGCAAATATTCCATTTGCTTCTCTAAAAACCTTCAAGACTAATTTGTTTCCAGAGAAGGTCAAAATTAACTGAAAACCAGGCTGATTTACATGTTTATTTGAAGGCAAACTATAACTGTAACTTCTGTTTGCCCTAAATTTTCTCCCACATTTTATTGGGGGGCTGAACAAACTATTTGTGTAAGGCTAAATTTCTTTCCTGTGCAGGTGCAATTTTGCAAGCCAGTATTGTTAAGCTGTAGTAGGGACCCTCCCACTGTGCATTTTAAAGGATTGAGAGATCTGCACGTGGGCTGTTCATGCCCTTGATGTGCCACAATAATTGAAGTCCAGCTAGTGTGAAAAAGGATGGAAAGCTTGCCTAGGAACAGGTTGGGAAGACCTGACCTGAAGAAGCATCTGTTACCTTGCTGTCAGCCAGAAATAATTATATTATAAGCAGGCTGGTACTAGAATTTCCAGTCTTTTCTCTTACCTCCTTATAAATTTAAAATGGCAGTGTTTACTATTTAAAACTTAGAGTTAGTAAATATCTTGGGAAAGATTTAGTGAATCAATGAGACTGTTATTATTTTTCACACTTTTCCTGTAAGAAAAGAGAATTGTAATATTTCTGGGTTCTTATATAACCTAGTCTAGCAAGTATTTATTTATTTCATCTTCTAGATAAAAAAAAAAAAAAAAAGCCCCCTCATCCTTAAGTAAATCTGATGTAAACAGAAAAAGTACAAGGTAGAAGTTAACTTAGAGGACTTTCTGTTTGAGCTTCTGAACAGTAAATCTCACCAGAACAAATACATTAATACCATCCTGGGTAAAACTTTCCAAAACTGACTGAGCAGACCGGTATATAATTTTTTTTTCCAAGAAGGAGAATTCACATTTATTTATCAGCTAGGGTTTTAGAGGAGGTTTTTTCCAAGAGAATATATCATATGGGTGTCATTTCTGAAGAAAATCATGCACCTCTCATACAGTCTAGAGTAAATCAAAGTGAAGAGCGCATTTTGTGATTTCTGCAAGTAAATTCGCAAAGACCAACAGGCCTCAACAGATTTTTAGGACAAAATCATAAACTTGTTGTGGTGAACACCATGATGTGTGGGGGAGGAGGGAGAGGTGCCAGCTGGATCCATCATCTATCTTGGCATTTATGCTGTGTTCATCACCATGGTATCAAAACACCTTTACAAGTTCTAAGTGTAACCACAGTAAAGGATCTGTAGTTTCTCCTTGAGACCTAGGAAGGATGGCTTTGTTGTTGTTGTTGTTGCTGTTGTTATTATTATTGAACCAGCAAGTGGAAATAAGAGATTTTACATTTTATTCTTAAGGAGCTGAGATTCCTCAGGGAACTAACTCCACAGCTGTATGTCAATTGCCAAGAAAATTTATCTGCACTTGGTATAGAGATGACCCTTCCCTTGTCCCAGAAAATTCCAGCTGGAGTTTTCTTACACAGGGCCCAGAGAAGATGCTTCATATGGATGGAGGCAGGGAAGTGGAAACAAGAGTTGTGGAATACACTGCTGATTTTTCTTGGTTTCCCCAGCAGTGCAGGCAGCTTCCCTGAACGTATGTGCCAGAGAGCTCTCCTTATCCCTGTGCCAGCAGAACGTGCCTCCCTTGGGCTTCCATGGATTGATGCACAGAGACACCTGAGAGCTGGCTGAATACATTTTCAGGAGCATACAGCAGCTGCGCTGGAGCTTAAAGCTGTATTGTATGTGGAAATATTATTTCCTTAAATATTTCTACGTTTTCTCACATAATGAGCATCAGACTGTGGCCTTTGTATTTTTTTTTTGTCTTTAACTTTTCCTATATATTTTTTTTTTTTGCAGCCTTTAATGTTAGATTTTGGGTTTGCTTTCAATATGAAGAACACTAGCATTATAAAATTACCCCATTGAAACAAATAGAATATTATGTCCTTTCAAGAACAGCTCAATAAAATCTTGTTCCTTAGAGTGAAATCTTCACTCAATTGAATTTAATGCTAACATTCCTGTTAATAGTAATGAGTCAAGACTTTGCATACAGCTATCAATAATTAAGTATTGATAGTCAACAGACCTAATACTAAAAACATCCTGTGCCATGAGACAAAAAAATTGAAAACGGAACCCAGGCTGATCCTTTACATGGAGGATCTATTTCTGATCTTGCTGTGCAAGTGTTTTAGTGTTTTCTTTCTTCTTTTGTTAACTTGAACTAAACATCATGACAGAAACAAGTGAGATAATTAGGTATTATGAGATATCTGCTCTTTTTCACTTATGGTCATTTATGTGTTGAAATATTTGCATTGTTTATGTAGGGAAGTGATCCTATTGTTCAGCCATCTAAATTTGTTAGTCATATTATCAAGGCTCATGTCAACTGTTCTATTTTGCATAGAGATTACAAGCAATTTCCTTTTAAACTTTGTTATTTTTTCTTTTTAAAAAAGGTGAATCCCTAAATTCACAGGGAGAATTTGCTAAACTGGAAAATCCTATTTAAGGGTTCAAGGGTTCAAGAAATTACAAAAATGCCTTTAAAAAGGCCAGCTTTCTGTCAGGTGTGTGGGAGTGAATGACAGACTAATTCCCACACACACCCAAGAGAATTGTGAGTTGTCCTCTTACCAAGTATTCTGTTACAACTGGCCCTATAGATATCTGTGTGTGTATATGTATATGTAACTATATATATAAGTATATACATATAGTGTTTATTTCCATATTTCACTGAAATATTCCTTTTACAGCTTCTTTACATTTTACTCCTGAGTTACTTGCCTACATTGATTACAGATTAAACAATCCATTCTGAAAGTGTACTCTCAGATACCAGTGTTTTGTGGTAAAACTGCATTTAACCTTATTGTACTCTGCAATAATCTCCAAAATATATGTATTAGGGAACAGATATCCTAAATATGTTATTAACATTAGATTATATTTAGCAGGTTAGAGATAATCTGATGATTTAAGTAAACACTACAACAAAAAGCTACCACAAGAATCTGCTGTCAGCACCTTTATATAGCACGTCTTAAGGCTCCCTGATGTGCATTTCACATTGCAGTTAAAATCCTTTTATTTGTCCTATCGTTTAACCAGCTGTGGGATCACTGCACTTTCACAAGAATAAAAAAACCTTGAGGCAAATATATGCTATAAAACAACAACAAAAATTATTAAAAATGTTCTGCTGCACATTATTTACTCTAAGCATTAAATTTTCATTTCATATTGGCTTTATGCAAAGAGCAAGGAAATTGGATTGATGCCTTTTCATTCAAGATCATATAACGGAGTACCTAGACAGATGTTCTAGATAGATATTGCGTTTATGTAGGTGTAACAGAGTTGCACTGTGTTCAAAAATATCAATGATGCATGCTGTTAGCATTATCAGAATGCTGTCTAGAAAGAAAACGTAAGGAATGGCATTTCCTCTTCCACCTTGAAATCTTCCTGGGTTTTTGACCCATCTGTCAGTATACCTGATTGATAGGTTATTCCTTCTCACTGGCTATCATGCTAAAGGACAGAGAAGCAAATCCCTTTGGAGCCAGTTTTAGCACTGCTCTTTACAGTTGGCTGTCAAGTGGAGTCAAGGAGGGACAGTTGCTACCATCTGCCTAAAAGCATGGTCTGGAACCTGTGTATGTATTTGTGCACGTCAACAGCTTTCCAACATATGGGCCTAAATTTAGTTTCTGAATTCATTATTGGCCTTTCAAATATGTGACCCGGTTTTCAGATGTACTGACCACTCAGACATCTGGTGGTTTCATGTAAGCTGTGATTATTCAGCATCTCTTGAGCAAAATCACTCAGTGCAGTGCAGTTTCCATTTTAAATCAGTGAGAAGACAGTTGTTGAATTCAGTAGATCCTGAGTTGGCCCGTGGATGTTTAACCTTTGGCAACCACATCTGACACGCTTGGCAAGGCCCACAGTCACATAAGTGAATCTGACAGCCACCTGAAAACTGGTGACAGCATCACCTGACACGGATAACTGTGTCATAGGTATTAAAAAGGTATCACAGAACTCTGACCATTATTACTCTGTACCACTTACTTCATCTGTCTCGTGACTTAGCATTTTAAAATCCTGAGCATCTTTTTAACAGTTAGCATCCTTTAAAAATGGAACTGTCAAGAGAAATTTTCTTATTCATAAATCTGAAAGTTCCTGCATCTATATATTAGTACTATATGTAAGATTCAAAATACATCAAGCTCCTGATGGGCATGTTGTGACAGTGATACAGGGAGACATCATTAAAGCTTATTATGAGGGAAGCACACTAGAAAGGTCTAATTTTCAGTAAGAATTTTTGATTTTGGTTGCTTGACAGAACATTTTGGAAGACGTGCAAAATATATGGTGGCTAAAATATTTATTAGTTAAGTAATACAGCAACTTTACATTTCTGTGAAGAGCAAGTTGTTCACTTCTGAGGTTTACAGCTCACTTCTATAGCCCTTGAGGGTTATTAGTACTGAAACTGGCAGTCTTTAACTGACTCATTGATTTGACTTGTTCTGCCTTCCATCCATGGATGTTTCAGGCCTGAAGAATGCACATTGTAGACTAAACTTGTCTACCTCTTTTATCTCAGTTGCTGAGGAGTTTTAGAAGAGGTATTGGTTAGATCTGCTCCTCAGCTGGTCTAACATAGGCCAGAGTCAAACAGCAGAGGATCAGAAAATTTTCTCTCCTGTGTGTCCTGTTCTATATCTAAGCACAGCTTCTCTATGCTCAGACACAGTATACAGCCTATGATACTCACTTTAACCTTGACAATTTTTAATGTTATTTTAGGCCTGTTTAGACAGGCTTCCTTTCTGCCTTGAAAATTTGAACTCATGGGAACAAAGGTGGTTTTCTTTTCAGTTGGAAAGATACAAAAGCAGTTCCAATTTTTTGATCCCGTGTAGGCTTTTTTTTTTTTTTTGTGTTAACAAGATAAAGATTTTGTTGGCACAAGTTTGCAATGATCTGCAGAGCCTTCTTTGTCAGCTGCAGTAATCCCCAATCATTCCAGATCTAAATTCCATGTCAGTCTAATTTATAACAAGCAGAAACATACATTGTTCACAGGTACTTGCAATACTGCTACAATTCAAAAGTAACATCGGTTTTGCCAAAGAGAGAAACTGGCTGTCAGCTTCCCTTGTTCAGGATCAGAGCAGTAGCTGTGCAACAGGCAAACCCGAGGGCACAGCTCGTTTTTCAGCGGCACTGCTGGAAGCTGCTTTAAACGTGTTGGCACTTTTTTCCCACTGCTGTATACTGAAGACATTTGCACTATACATGTATTTCCTCTTGTATATTTATTTGCAAGTACTCTATTTACCTTCTACATTTATCTGATTTTTTTCTGATTTTCCTTTGCATTAAGCTGAAGCTACAAGAGCTCTCGGCATTTCATAGAGTCCACTCCAAATGTGGTTGCTGTTACTGCCTGCCTCAAAACCCAACCCATGAAATTACTACAGTTTAGGTTTTACAAGAAGACTGAAGAGAAAAATGATAGGTTATAAAGGTAATTTCTACATTATAGACTTGCAATAAATTATATATTTCTCCTCACTAAGCTGTAAAACCAAGTCTCTCATGGTTTTTCATTCATGCAGTGCCTCTTTGCTCATTAAAATCTCTTGATGGTGATCCCTTTGCTGTGTGCAAAATGTATTTTTTGAGATATGATGACAATAAGAAAGAGGTGCTCAGTGTTTGTGAGATGTTCCTGTTAAAATTGCTATGAATCCATGAAATTTTAACAAGCTGCTTCTGTCCTAGTCTGTATGTGCATCTTTTTTAATGAAAAGGGAAAGGTTAGTTAGAAGATGTGCGCTCACTATTTATAAAAGCAGAAGTGTATTTAGTGTCAACACAATGTAGATTGGGATTTCACACATTGCTGTGCTGATACACTAATGATTGCAGTTATTGGTTAAAAGAGCAAAGGCTTATGAAGTGTTTCCTATGTAACTAAAACCAAATGCATTCTAACCACCTTCAGCAAGACAAATAGCACTGGGAAAGGACGCTGCTCATGGAGGAGTGACAGAACTCGGTAGAAGCAAATGGGGCTGTCTGAGCTACATGAATTCAAGAATGTAGAGCTGTTAAAACAAAATTCTGTGTTGTGTGATTCAGGGTGTTTACAGTATTTATGAATCATAGGACTTTTTTCAGTATCTATAAACATTATGTCACTTGTAGCCTCCTTGGTAAAACACACTTCTTTAACTCTTTCTTGGAAGAGTTCTTTAACTTATGTCTGCTAAGACACTTCTTCCAGGTCTCAAGCTTCCCTAGTGCTGTCCAGCAGATATCTTCCACCACTGAACTGTTCTTTTAAAGACAGTGATTGCAAACCTGCTGCCACTGGGCCTGGCACAGAAGAATCATCACCTCTTCTGTTCTCCAGCCACAAAACATTTTGTATCTACATCCAGACACCCCACTACAGCATGAAATGAAAGAAGGAAACAGACATTGACTGCTTTATTCCAGTTTCCCCATGACATTTCTTATCACAAAATACCTTTCACATCAATACTGCCTGAGATCAGGCCTGTCTAGCTGCTTTTTTTGACAGATATTCACAGCTCTGGAATGTCTGTTAATAATAATGATTGAGCTATAGGGCATTTCTTAGGAATTAATGATTGGCTAGAAAGCTCCGTTGACTCATTGCTCAGCAAAGGACTATTCTCTCTGTCAGGTAATCAGTCCCAGGGAAACACTCAAAGGTTGCATCAACAATCTTGTTATTATCAACAAAAAATAAATACAGAATTTTGAACACAATAATTGCAATTGCTCCATATGGTCTAATTGTTCTATACTCTTCATATTTGCCACCATCTCAACATTCAGGTTAACTCACTGACTTTCTCTCCTAATTTTACTCTTTTTCAAACTCTCTTATTTTCATAAAAACCCCTGCAAGTATCAGTTCCATATACAATTCCACACAGAATTCAAGACACAGGGTATGAGTGTATATGCAGCTTCCATGTGACATGAGTACACATTGCTATTGAATTTACCAGAAAAGGTGCCTATTTTCTAGGTTAAAATTGAACCACAAGCACTGCCATTGATCTACATCATCTTGGTGAAAACAAGTCAAAGAAATTAGAGGGAAAATATAACAAGAATTTTGTATACAGCTGGTGCCTAAAATAAGAATTCCACTTAATTAAATGGATATGCACTTGAGTGAAGAGAACTCTGTAGGTTCAGGTTGAAACATTCATCCTATCAGTTATTTCAGAGGCAAAGAACATTTCTTATGGGATAAATCTGTAGAAAAGTAGGTAATTATTACTTGCCTTAAAGCAATGTCAAAAAGAGAAGTCTTGAAATTCTTGAACTTTTGAAAGTGGAAGATGATGATGTGAAACTGGGAAATCTTCCATGTTTCTCAAGTTGTTAAGCACAACTGAAATAAATGAGACATTTATTGACTGACTTTTTTGTGAAAAGCTTTATAAAATCACACAATGACCCGAGATATGCCTCAATACTGTGTGTAATACTAATTTCTCTCAACTGGTTTTATTTCCATTATTGTAATTAATTGATATTTTGGTCATGCAGGTGTTCTTAGAACTACATGCTAAGAAGCCATTAAAGCACACTGCCACAGGTCTAGTAAACAGGTTTTGTGCCCCAGTCTAGAACAACTCCAGTTCACTATTCTTCCAAAGCACATGCCACTTAGGGTTGAGTTCTGATCTCATGGACCTGAAGTCCCACAGATGTCAGGTTCCTAAATCCTTCGGGGTTCTTTTTTGTAGGGGAATTCTTAAGGAAAACCCTTGGAACTCAGCAAAACAAGAAACTTGTACCATATTTACTCAGGATTAATAACCCATAAAATAAGTCCATTTTAGATGTTGTTATTTCTGCACTTGTATAGCACTAATCATCCAAAACATTTAAACAGCTTTTTAGCCGTCAAATCAACAGGGAAACTTGCATAATCTTAAGTGCTTGACAGACTGGACCTTAAATGTCTCTAGATGTAATAATAAGTATGGGAAAATTCATTTTGTGCAGTATTTTCAGCACAAACTGCATCACAAAGTGTTAAATAATAAATAATAGCAGAGAGAAGTACACACAAGGGAGGAATGATATGATTTCAGAGGAGACTTGAAAGGGGATGTTGATGAGGTGGAGGTTTTAAGAATTAAATATTAAAACCCAGAAAGGCTGGTTTTTGGCTGGGACTGATTGTTTTTCTCTGCTGAGAAATAAAGGGGCTTTCTAACCTACCTCCTGGACAAAGATGCCAGGCTTACTGTCAAACTGTTCAGTGGAATCATCACTGTACTTAGAGTCTATTTTTAAGAGAAGGCAAAGGATCGCAATTAGCTAACTGCAGCCCTCTCCGATTCCAAACGTCTGCTTTGTCCTCTGCCTCACCTTTCCGTTTATTTACCGTGTAACAACTCCACACGGACTTGGCCCAAGTTCCTGAAGAGCGCCAGGGCTGCGGAGGGAGAGGGAGGGCGGCCCGGCATGGCAGAGCCCCGGCGCACCAGCCTTCCCCGGAGCCAAGGGCAGCCCGCGGGGCCACGGCAAGGCTCTCACAGAGTGCCCCGAGGAAAAGGGAAGCGGCTCTCAGCACCACACTGTTAAATCACGCCATAGTGGGCTTATTTCCTACATTTGGTGGCAGCATAGTATTCAGGATAATATTATTGCTACTTGCACAGGTTACCGCCGAACCAAACGACAGAGATGAGAGAGTTAAGTAACAGGGATGGAGAGCGAATCACTAAAGTCTTTCCCAGAGTCAGTTCTCTGTTTGGGGGAAGTTATCTCAATTCTGTATCTCGCAAACAACCCGCTGCCTCACCGTGTCCTCTGGAGCCGACTGACTGACATTTTAAGGAGATTTTTAAATAAATGATGTGCAGGAGCAGCTCACGTTCAGCAGACAAAGCCCTGCTCGGCAGCGCGCACTGCGAGCACCGCTGTACCTGTGCTGGGCACGCCGGGGCCGGGGCAGCGCCCGCTCCCGCCCGGCCTTAGCGGAGGTGCGGCCCCATGGGCGCCGCTCCGCCCGCGGCACCTGCCTTTGCCTCGCAGGTGAGTGTGTCTCCGGAGAGCGCCCGGAGAGGAGTTCCCGGGAGAAGGAGCGCTCTACTTATCGGCGGAGGAGCTCTCCTGCCGCGGAGCTGCCCCCGGCTCGCCCGGCCCAGCCCAGCCCGGCTGCCCCTACCCCGCTCGGCGCGGGGCGGGCTGAGGGCGGCAGGGGACGAGCAGGAGCTCCCGCGCTTTTGGAGCCGCACCTGTGGGGAGCGCCCGCCGGGGCGGGAAGTCTCTTATGTAAGGGATGGAGGGGAGCGGGTGAGGGGGGCGAGGCGGGGGTCGGCTCTGCGGCGGGGCTGATGCGAGGAGGGAGAGCCCCAGAGAGGGGCTGGGAGGGAGGAAGAGAGAGAGGGAGGGAGGGAGAGAGGGAGAAGTCGCCGGCCCCTCAGCGCGGCTGCCGGAGGGGACAGCAGCCCCGGCTCCGGCGCGTAGCTTCCCGCGGCCGCCTCAGACGACGGGCTGGGCTCTCCGCGCTGGCAC
>VYZR01036788.1:54228-69391 GCA_013400675.1 Oxylabes madagascariensis
GGCCCCGGGCGGGGCTGGGCGGGCGCCGCGGGTGTGTGAGGGAGTTGTGCGAGAGAGCGCGCCGGGCTCGGCGGGGGAGCGGAAGGTGGGTGCCCCCGGCTGGCCCCGGGCTGCGCGGGGAGGCTCCTCGCTCGCCCTCTCTCCTCCTCCCGCCCCTGCAGCGCCCTCGCCTCAGCACTCCCGCCTGGCGGCCCCTCCACGCCCCTCTCGCCAGCCCGGCGCGGTGCCCCGCACGCCGCCGCCACCTCCACCCCTCGGTCCTCCTCTTCCTCCTCCTCCTCCTCCTCCACCTCCTCCTCCTCCCGCGCTCCCTCTCACGCGCACTCCGCTCCACAAGTGCCGTGCGCTCGCTGCTCCGGAGCGGAGCGGGGCCGGGCTGCGGACCCTGCGCGGGGCTGCGGACCCTGCCCGGCCCGTTCGGGGCTGTCCGTGGTGCTGGAGGCGAGCGCGGGCTGAGCGGACGCCCGGCCCCTGACGGAGCCCCTTTATGTTCAGCTCCTGGCGCAGCGCAGCATCCAGCAGCTCGAGCGGCGGCGGCAGCAGCATCGCTGAGCCGGGGCTGGGAGGCAGAATGGAAGGCTTTATTCGGCTGCTCTTCGGCTACTTGGTGGCGGACCTTCTCACGCTGGTGTGTCGGGCTCAGGAGAAAGCTGGCCAGCAGCTGGGGAGCTTTGTGGTACTCTCGGGAGGAAATCACTCCAGCCTCGGGGAACAGATAGACCCCTCCGAGCCGCCTCCCACCCCAGACTTCTGCAGGGGCTACTTTGACGTGATGGGGCAGTGGGACCCCCCCTTTAACTGCAGCTCGGGGGAGTTCATCTTCTGCTGTGGCACTTGTGGCTTCAGGTTTTGCTGCAAGTTCAAGAAGACAAGGCTGGATCAAAGCACCTGCACAAACTATGAGACGCCGTTGTGGATGAACACTGGGAAGCCTCCTTCCCGCATAGACGACCCTCTGCATGACCCTACCCGGGATAAAACCAACCTTATTGTCTACATCATCTGTGGGGTTGTAGCAGTCATGGTGCTGGTGGGGATCTTCACCAAACTAGGGCTGGAGAAGGCACACAGACCCCAGCGGGAGCACATGTCCAGGTAAGGCTGAGTGCCAGGCAGCAGGGTCCCCTTCCCCGCTACCTCCTGCCCAGCCCCTAGAGAGGAGAGAGGAGCCCATGTGTCCCTGCCGAGCAAACAACTCCTGCCAGGCAGGCTGCATTCCCCTGCGAGGCGACCGAGAGAGACCAACTTTGCTGAGCAGAGCTCCTGTGGTGCCCCCAGCCCGGGTTAGCGCAGAACATGCATATTGAGGAATACTGGGGATAGTTGTGGAGTCTGCACAGACAGTAGTCCATTTTTATCTGCAGTGCCTGACCCTCTCCCTAACAAGATCCAGCAAGTGTTCCCAGATATACTGTGCATAAATAGAAAAACNGGCCCCTCAGCGCGGCTGCCGGAGGGGACAGCAGCCCCGGCTCCGGCGCGTAGCTTCCCGCGGCCGCCTCAGACGACGGGCTGGGCTCTCCGCGCTGGCACCGCGCTCGCCCGCCCGGCACGGCCCATCTCCCTTCCCCGGCGGCTGGATGCCGCGGCGGGTCCGTCCGGCCCCCCGCGCCCTGCCCCGGCAGCCCGGCCCCGGGCGNGAAGGCTTTATTCGGCTGCTCTTCGGCTACTTGGTGGCGGACCTTCTCACGCTGGTGTGTCGGGCTCAGGAGAAAGCTGGCCAGCAGCTGGGGAGCTTTGTGGTACTCTCGGGAGGAAATCACTCCAGCCTCGGGGAACAGATAGACCCCTCCGAGCCGCCTCCCACCCCAGACTTCTGCAGGGGCTACTTTGACGTGATGGGGCAGTGGGACCCCCCCTTTAACTGCAGCTCGGGGGAGTTCATCTTCTGCTGTGGCACTTGTGGCTTCAGGTTTTGCTGCAAGTTCAAGAAGACAAGGCTGGATCAAAGCACCTGCACAAACTATGAGACGCCGTTGTGGATGAACACTGGGAAGCCTCCTTCCCGCATAGACGACCCTCTGCATGACCCTACCCGGGATAAAACCAACCTTATTGTCTACATCATCTGTGGGGTTGTAGCAGTCATGGTGCTGGTGGGGATCTTCACCAAACTAGGGCTGGAGAAGGCACACAGACCCCAGCGGGAGCACATGTCCAGGTAAGGCTGAGTGCCAGGCAGCAGGGTCCCCTTCCCCGCTACCTCCTGCCCAGCCCCTAGAGAGGAGAGAGGAGCCCATGTGTCCCTGCCGAGCAAACAACTCCTGCCAGGCAGGCTGCATTCCCCTGCGAGGCGACCGAGAGAGACCAACTTTGCTGAGCAGAGCTCCTGTGGTGCCCCCAGCCCGGGTTAGCGCAGAACATGCATATTGAGGAATACTGGGGATAGTTGTGGAGTCTGCACAGACAGTAGTCCATTTTTATCTGCAGTGCCTGACCCTCTCCCTAACAAGATCCAGCAAGTGTTCCCAGATATACTGTGCATAAATAGAAAAACAACAACAAAAAAAAAAAATCTGAAACCAGCAACACTGAATTATAGAAAGCCTGATGCGTTCCCTCTTCCAACAGTTTCAAAGATTGGAAAATGTTTTTACTTCTCAACAGAAGGATGTAAACAAATGCCATCTCACCCTCCCTCTCCAGCTGCAAAATGGTTTTGGCAGGACCTTCCCTACTCCTCCAGCCCTTGCAAGTGTGTGAGCTATTTGTAAAATTTCTAAGCTGTGAAAATGAGTCAGGGTGGAAGGGAAGAGGAAGACACAAAAAGAAAAAGCTATTGTAGAATTTCTTAAGGTTTTTTCAGTTACTGTTGAGAGGTAAAAAATGGAATATGAAAGTCTTGCCTCATCCATGTGTGTGTGTGTTCTAACCCTGTCTCCACGGTGTAATGGCTGAGTTATATCAAAGAGAACCTCCCCCACCTAGAGTTAGGCATGCTGTGTACCATCTACTCCACATCCTGGCTGCCTAGTGGTGGATAGGCAGGTGGACAACTCGGGAGAGAGCCCAGTGTCTTTAACAACATATTCCAAACCCAGATTGTCACAGCAGTTCAAAATCAAGGCATAACACATTTGTCAAGTTTGCAGCCTGTCTGATTCTTTATGCTAATCCCAGGCACATGAAAGTAAAGCAGATGGGGGAAAGGCATTAAAAAAGGCAAACAGATCCATTAAAGAGTCTAAATAGATCCCAGCATATTGGACAACTTCAGTGGTGAAATGCAAGGAAAGGATACCTTCTACTGGATGTGCAGTGTGGCAGAAAACCTCCTCTTGCCCTGACTGCTAGTGGTGTAGCTCACAATCTTTAAGGCTTAGATGAAGAGTCATCCTTTCAAAGACAGTCCAAGAGATCAACTCAACACCTGGAGCTTCATTTTTACTGAAGTTTCAGCATGACTTTTTGATTAACTGCTTATCCTGAAATGAACAGAGAAAGTCACAGAAATACTTCTGAAAATGCATCACCAGTCCATGAGCTATTTGCTATTTATAAAGTGGGTGATATGGATATGCTTTACTACTGAGGAAAAAATCACATTGCAGAAATTTTAGTCAACACCGTGTGTCAGTGATACTTCTGCAAAGATGGTTTTTGATGAGGAAGGTATGAAAATCCTTTTGACATTTTGAATATAAATTGAGAAAAACAATACGTGGGTCCCACTTTTTAAAAATAATTTAGTCTACAGAGCTTGTTTGCAAAAAGCTCTCCCTAGCTTCAGTCTCTCTCTATAGTGTCTTTGTGCAGGCAAAAAAGAGGGCTCGTAACAGTCACAAAGCCCAGATCAGAGTGAAGTTATAGCCATTCCTGCAAATCATGGCTTAAATAGGTCCTGCTTCTGTGAGTAGAAATATTTGCTGTCTAAAGTACAGGTGTGAAGAATTCTGAAAGGATATTCTCAGTTTATGGAAGTAGAATTAGGGGGGATTGGAAAATCATTCTGATCTCCTTCAGTCATGTATGCATAAAGATTAGGTTTCTGAAGTGGGTCTTAGCAAAGGTCGTCTGTTACCTTACCTTGATTACTTAACAGCCTCTGTGATCTTGTACGTGAAACTGCTCAAGGCAGGATTATATAGAAACTTGGAAAGTCATGATCACATGGAAAAACAGTCACCCACTCAGTACACATAATAGCTAGTCATTTCTGAAAAAGAAGATCTATAGCTTTTTTTTCTTTTTAAAGTTCTCTCTTATTCCAATTGTGGGATGAGTTTAACATTAATTTGAAAAGGAATTAGATTTGTAAATCCCTTTTGCAATCTATAAACATATTCATTGAGTGAAGAATTGAAGTAACCCTATAGTCCTCAAGTGAGTGTTTAACTAAAATATTCCATTCTAGCTCATTTGACACTACTAATGTTCTGAGAAAAAGGCTGCAATGCTTAAAAAATAATTTATGTGTTCAAACAGCTAATAGTACCAACAATTGATATAATATGTAGGCTGTGTTCATAGTCACCTTCTTTTATAACATCTCTACAATATCAGAAAAACAAAACAAAAAAGAACACCTCCTACTTTTTTTTTTCTATATTGAACCTTATTAATAAGCAGAAGTTTAATGCATCGAGAGTGTTAGGTAGGCCAAAGCAAAAGTGTTACTCCATTTTGGCCGGCAGCAAGAAACACAGAGAATGATTTGTCATCTATTTCCTTAGCTAAGATTGTCTCCTTTCCCTTGCCTAGCCAATGGCTACATGAAATATTTGAATCCGCTTCATTTCTATGAACAAATTCACCTAGGAAAGGGATAGTACTGCTTATCAAAAAAGACAATGCATAATGGAAACTGATTTTTTTTTTTATGGGGGCTGATTTTTTAAGAAAAATGAACAACTGAGTACAACTGATGTAAATGATGTATTTCCAGTTTTGATTTACTAAAATATTTCAAAATATGATCAGAGACCTGACACATGGGAATAAGAACATTGACTTCTAAAAAGGAAGCAAAACTGTGCCACACTTAATTCCTTGCATTACTTCATCTTGCCATCAGTAGATCCATTGAAGTAAGACACTGGTGTGTGTAAGAGTGGTACAATGTTAATAAAGAAAACTTTATTGAGCATAGTTTCCATATAGCTGCCTTTCATTAAATTTTGTTTACTACTATACCAAAACAAATCAAGAACACTCCATTGACTTCACTGAATTTTCGTGAAATATTTGACAATCAAAAAAACATTGTGGAAATGTTTTTAATTAGTGAAAAAAAATCCATAGGAAAAAGTCTCTATTGCACAAGTTCCTTTAGAAAAAAAGTCAAGACTTGTCCTTTGTTAGAGAGCTTGTTACTTCCTTTTGTTTTGAGGAAACAGGCCAGGTATGGCACTGTTGACATTTTCTTTCTGTTGGCACAGAACCGTAAATCTGGAAGATGAACGTGGAGAGGGGAGTACAGAATTAACTCTGCATGGCGAATTTCATTTTAGACCTCTCATGTTTTGTTTCTCCTCATTTTAATATTTGTTCCTTGATGTTAAATGGAGATGAGTGTTCCCTTCAGCTACAGTGTCCGAGACTAAGCAGCAATAGTAGTATCCAGAGTAGCTCTTCCTTTCCCCTCCCGTTTTTGAGGAGAATAAGGAAATCAGCTAGTGTAGGAGGGAGCTATGGCAGAGGGAGGGAACGTGGCAGTGTTGTGCATGAGAGGACACAGATTTGATCTGCCTGCTGAAGCAAATCAGGAGCTTTCTTAGGCATATGAGGGCAGCACTTCTGCTTGAGACTACACCAATGGGCCTGCCAGGCTCCATCAGTTCAAGTGGAGAATTCTCTCTCAAAAATGAGTAGAAAATCAAAAAGCTTTACCTCTGTTGCATGAAGGAGATTATTCTGTAAATACAAATGTACCTTTGTCTTCTTCCTTAATCCTTTTGGAGAATGTGCAAACAAACCAAGAACTGAAAGGACAATGTTTACAATCATGCTCTTATGCTGGAACTCCTGTTTTTAAAAACAGCGCTTCTGACAGTGTGTTAGCAGTCTTCCAAATATTGTGAACCATCTGAGCTCTTCTTTCTTCCTTCACAAGGAAGAAAGGGACTAGTGCTGAGCTCATGAGTGAAGTCTTTTATTGATCATTTAAAAGACACGTAGTTGGGGCCAAAAATAGCCCGACTTGCCAAAATCCTGAATCCTATGCATGAAATTATTTCCCTTATGGGTTTTGACCCAGTTTTGGAGGCAAAATATGACAAGTGACCTTTCATGAAATAACCTGTGTTTCAGCTTCTTTCAGGTTGTACCCACAAGGGAAATGCCTGGCTCCACATGCTTTATAGCACCCCAAACCAGTATTACATATCCAAAAAGAAAAATCTTTTGGCAAGAGAAATGCTGAAGTTTTGTGATACTCAGGTAGTTCTGGGCCATGAACTCCCACGTAGGTAACACTTCTCCACTTCTGTAATACTACAATCAGTATCACTGGACAGGTCTTAATGATACTGCTCCATGATTAGAAGGTTATCTTGCACTTTGCATTTCCTTAAAAAAGCCATCCAATACATCATAGGTGTAGGTAAAGACACTCTGGGGAAGTTTAACTTTTCAATGGGACTGACTACAAAATTTCTTCAGATAATGAACAAAATCTATATGACTGTACTTAGGTGAGACAAATGCATTAAGGTATTTTAAAAGTCTCCTGGCCTGTGTGGAATTTTTCAAAGCAAACATCTGTTCAAGGATTTTGTCATGTACTGGGGAACAAGCCTCCCTTTATCCATTTCTTTATATGGCCAAATCCCTAAAAGAACAAAATGCAGGTACAGCATTTCCTTTGTACTTCAGTGCTACTGAAGCTGCTATACATTTTTAACTCTCTCTGACATCAGTGGAGAATAAGGATGTGCTCTCAGTTCTATGAGCTATTCTGCCCTGAGAAGGTCGTACAACTTTGGCTAACACAGTATAGGTGCTCTGTTATTAAAAACAAAACTCGATGGTGAGTAGTTCATCTTTTGTTAATACAGAAGAAAGAATTGGACAGGTAATTCCTTGAAAACCATTTGAAAAAAGCCACCCTGAACTGGTAGAAAACTTAGCATTTTCATGGAAAGGCAGTAGTTTCTCTGCCATCATACTGGGTGTTATTTAAAGTCTTCAGCAAACACTATTTACCATCAGATTAAGAGCAATGAGGAAAGGATTTCTGAAAATGCACTCTCACAAAGTTGGGAAATACTTAGATCTCACAGTTTTAACTCCCACACTAGAGTTAGGAACTTTCATTTACTTATTTTCTCTTCCCATAAATGTGTCCAGCTGCCCCTGGAATTAGAATTAATATTGATGTCAATAATTTCCTCTGTATAGAGACATATTTGCATAAATCGACTAGATATTAATGGTTTTGGTCCCCACTTATTTTAAATTGTTTTTGCAATATAATGCTTTCCTTTTGCATCATTTCTACATGTCTTTGTGAGATCTCTTCTGTTGAATTTTTATTATTCTGCTATGTAGGCCAGCTCTGCTACTTCTGCTGTATAAGCAGTGCTTCAAATGGGAGCATTACTCTGATACCATTAATCATGTGGTTACTGTCTTCTGACCTTTTCCAGGATCAACAGAGTATTCTCTAGCATGTTGATCACAACTGTAACTAATATTTTAATAACATAATGTTAGCCATAAACACAAGAAAATATCAGTATTGTTCAGCTGTATACCCAAGCAATGTTCCAGCAATCTGAAACCAAGATCCAGCTCAGGATTTCTCTCTGTAACTTAAATGAAGCAACCTAATTTTTAATATTTAAAAGTATAGTGCTGCTTGATTGAGTAATCATAATGTCACAGAAGTACAGTGGAGGAGCTAGATGACACTTTCACCATGGAATGTGCTTATTTAATTAATTAATTTATTTGTTTATAAGGTAGTATTGATGCAGTATCTGGGACACTGTATATAATTTTGCAGAAAATTAAACTAAACTGGGCATAGTGCCCAGAAAATGTGTCTACACCTTAAAAAATTGCTCAAGAGGTCTAAAAACTAAAAAAAATAAAACAAAAAGGAGGTAAATAATGGTCCATGATGCATTGACCTGAATAGAAAACGTTTGCACTGAACCCTGAAGACACTGGTAACACATACTACAGCTTTCCTTTGCCTAAGGCAACAGGTTCTGCAGGTGGGCCAATTATTTCCTAGTGCACAGTACTTCAGCAGGTGGTTCTGGCACACAGCTAAGGGCTAATCCTGCTCCTGTGGAACTCTGGTGAAATAGCACAGACTCACAGACACAGTTAGATGTTGCCATGCTGGGAGTTTCAGAGCTTAGAACTTGGTCAGGAACTCTGGCCCCACAGGGCTGATCAGGTGTGTGTGTTTGTGTGTCCGAGGATGGCCTTACCCTCGGCAGGACTCCAGGCGGGGGAGCTGGTCCTTACACAGCCACCAGAGCAGATGAGTGTGCCAGACTCTGCAGCTCTGCAGGGCAAGCCCACAGCCAGGCAGGGGAGCTGGTCCTTACACAGCCACCAGAGCAGATGAGTGTGCCAGACTCTGCAGCTCTGCAGGGCAAGCCCACAGCTAGGCAGGGGAGCTGGTCCTTACACAGCCACCAGAGCAGGGTGAGTGTGCCAGACTCTGCAGCTCTGCAGGGCAAGCCCACAGCCAGGCATTTAGCACTAGAGGTTGCTAGAGATCACAGACAAACTCTGCAGCTCTGCAGGGCAAGCCCACACCCAGGCAGGGGAGCTGGTCCTTACACAGCCACCAGAGCAGATGAGTGTGCCAGACTCTGCAGCTCTGCAGGGCAAGCCCACAGCCAGGCAGGGGAGCTGGTCCTTACACAGCCACCAGAGCAGGGTGAGTGTGCCAGACTCTGCAGCTCTGCAGGGCAAGCCCACAGCCAGGCAGGGGAGCTGGTCCTTACACAGCCACCAGAGCAGATGAGTGTGCCAGACTCTGCAGCTCTGCAGGGCAAGCCCACAGCCAGCACGGGCTGGGCCTGGCCTGACTGAGGAACCTTTTGCTTCCTCCCTCTTCGCTACCACAAAGCTTTCATCCTGTTTCCGAACTGCCTTCAAAGGAGCAGGGAGTGTCCCTGTGCAAGCTTTGCTCCACGCTAAAGGCTAGGACACTCACAGAAGTTAGAAAAAGACTTTTTTGATCTCCCCATCTGGATGAGAAATCCTTAAATTCCGTGCTTGCTTGATTTCTGCATGGAAGCTACATGACTTTTTAACCCGAGTGACATTTTTGAATAAAACCTGTGAAGACCACTGTGTTGTGTGTTCTAATTGCAAATGCAAGTGTGAGAATTTCCTTTGAAATTAGTAATCTAGGTGTGAAGATAAGCAGATAAGTGAAAGGTGTAGCCATGGGCTAGGTGCTGAGGTGCTCAGCTTAACCAAGAGGGCAATAATGTTACTGAGCACATGCAGTGGCAGAACTCAACAATGCTCAAGGAGCTTAAATTATGTTCCTCCAAAGCCAAGATACCTAAAGAACTTAATGTGTTGCTGTGTTCTGCTTCTAGCACAGTTAGACAACCTAAAATGAGCCTTAGGTGTGAAGTCTCACAATGAATTTACTTCCCTGCATTTACTGTGAAGGGGGCTGGTTTCTCCAGCAGACACGTTATCATCAACTGCATCGCAAACTGAAATAGATCTTGGAACATATTGTTAATGTCTTACAGATTTTGCAGATTCATTCTGGTTTTGTTTGGTTTTCAGGGCTCTTGCTGATGTTATGCGACCTCAAGGTCCTTGTACAACAGATCATATGGAAAGAGATCTAAACATTGTAGTACATGTGCAGCACTATGAAAACATGGAGACGAGACCCCCTCCAAATAACTTACGTAAGTCGCATTTTAAATTTATCAATAGCTAGAATGCTGGCACTGGAAAGAGCATTATGAAATGGATATTGCTGAATGTCAAATGAGGATCAACAGTACATGGGCTCTTGAAAATTAGAAATATTCATTTTCTCAGAATCAAAAAAAATTAGTTTCCTACTGCAGATTAGTGCAACAGTGAGAGAAATAAATCTTGAATAGAAAAATTAGTTATTATATTTAGTTGAAATTAGTTTTCTTGCTTGACTAATATTGATTTTGTATCTTTGTCTTCTTCTACCTGTTGTTGTTGCTCAGCTCATCAGCCTTTGCCTTATTCTGTGTTTTGTTATACCAAAATACAAATTGCTGTGGTTACAGCTGAATTTAACAATATGTTTCATAGGGCTGTAACATCCAGTAGCAAAGTGGTCTCATTAGGCTGTTAGATCATATCCACTGGTACAATAATTAAATACTTCCTTGGATAGCATCAAGTTATATGTGGTTTTCATTTCCTCAAGGGAAAGATGAGAAGATTATTAGTTTAAGTTTTACATAATATTTTTATTCTGTATCTGCTGTTACATGTTTATGTTATTGAAGGAAAGAAAAAAGTGAACCTTGGAGCGTCAGATGAGATCTGGTGGTGTTTCAAGTGGTTCTGAAGTCCTAGACAACTTATTTCCCCGTCCGTTAGAGCACAGTACAGATCTTTCTCATGCTCAGATACATATTCTTCTTGTGATAAACAATGCCACTGCAAATTTAAATTGGATATTTATTTATGTAACTTATATTCAACTATATCTTAAAAATATACATATATACATGCTTAAATTTACAAAATCAAGTTCAATATATTTATAAAATAAAAAGGTATCATTCAGGAAAGCTTAGATTGTTAGGCAGTGGGTGGCTTTATTCTGTGCTGTAGATCAGCGTAGATGTGCATTTTACTGCAAATATACTTTTACTGCATTGGTATTTGCATTTTGAAACATTTAAAGTATGTGCACTCATCTTTTCCTTAACTATAGAAAGAAAGTTTGCTGATATTTGGAGTTTTATTTGGACTGCATTGTGCAGTTACTGGTACTTTTTTTGTGGAAGGGTGTAAAGACAATGTGGGAAAGAGCAGCTCCACGTGCTGCCTGCAGTGCTGGTGCCTGCTCTGTGGGAGAGGCTGATGGCTGTTCCTGATGTGCATCCTCACAGAGTACTGGGAGAGAGTTAAAGCTGTGCCCTGGAATAAAGGGCACATACAGGGAGATGTGACACCTCCTCATGTGACACCTCCTCATGTGACACCTCATCTGTCTGCCCTGCTCTCCAGCAAAGGGCTTTCACCTGGGGCTCTGCAGATGTGCAGTGCAGAGAGGGAAGCACACACATTACCTGTGTAAAAATCACACTTCTGGAGGGGAACCGAGGCTGCTCCCTCAGCCAGAGGTGCTCTAGCACCCTGCAGCTTGACTTCTGAAGGGTTAATGAGGACGAGAATGTGCACTGCATCTCTTTGCTCTGTGTATCAGCTCCTTCCTGATGTCTGAGCCTTCCCATGACCATGTTTGCAGGAATGACACCAAATAGTAATGAAGTTTGGGTCCATTATTTTCTCTCACATGTGAAGTGTTTATTCAGAATCCCAGCTAATGAAGGAGCCAGAAAGTAAATAGGTTCTTGCTGCACTGATTTTGTCTAGATTTTTGTGATGATCACACTGAGATATTTTGCTTAAAACTTTGTATATATTACAATATACAACACAACACAGCAAACCTTTAAACTCATTGTTTGTCAGATTTGAATCCAGATTTAAGCCTTGCTTCTTGCCTCTAGCATATAAATGCAACTCAGAGCCACATAGGTACTGCACCAAGAAAGAAAAAAAGTCCACATTTAATGGGATGTTGATTTATGCTGATCCCAGACATCCACACTGCCTCTGTCTCAGAATATGGCCCCCTGGCACTGAGGGAAGAATTATATGTGAAGCACCTCTTGCACCACTGCAATTTACAACACAGAAGCACTGCTGCTACTTTGGAGCTGTCCTGATCTTTTGGGTCATGTAGAAGGGCAGTCCCAACAATGCTTCTTATGCATCTCAGGCATTGCTGCCACAGAAGGAAACCTCAAAAGCCAGGAGCTCTGATGGTAATTGTTTCAGTTTTTAATCAACTTTATGCATGAAGTCAATAATTTTAGATTATTAAGTGCAAAGCTTCAAGAGGTGAAATTACTCAAGGTATTTTATAACCAATATTGCATACATTTACTTCATAGCAAGTGGATTGTTGTTCTGTATTTGTTGCCATTATATTTTCATAAACTCATATAAAACATGACTAAGTGACCTACTAGAATTAGCCACAACATCACAAGTGATTGAAATCTGTTGAAAATGTGCATTTATGGTGCAGGAAAAAATCTTTATACAAAGACAAAACTATTAAGACAAATTTTCCAAGGTCAGTATCTTAGCAAATGAGAATTTTATTGTGAAGTTCTGAAACACCACAAGAGTGGATGTTACAGACAGAAACTTTGGCAGTGAAGCATTACCTACTACCATGGCTGGAAAAATATCAGGCTTTTTCAGGGTACTTTCAAATAACCAAATAAACCAAACTGAATCACAGCTTTCATAGAAATTCTATTCCAGATGTTTACTTATACAGAGAAAACGAAATTGTGTAAAATTATTGTATCGTAAACTTTAATACTCATTTTTAAGTTTCCTAAGTTACCACTTTCTATCTACTTGCCATCTCATAATGAGACTTAAACACTTGAGGGTGATGTACTTCTCACATTGATCCATAAATATGAAGAGGGCAGGAGGAATTTCTTAGTTATTATATATCCCTTCCATACTGTGTCTTTCAGGCAAGCTGTTGAAAGCCAAACGTTATTAAAAATGTTCTAATTTGAATGTTCATTTGCTCTTTCTATCCTCTTGAAAACGTTTTGCTGATGTTGCCAACATGTTCTGAAAGTGTTTTGTGAAGGGAAGCTCTTTTGTCAAAATGACAAACTTCACATGATCTCTGACACTGAAAATGAGTGTGTTTCTGTTTCTGGACTGTTTGTTACCAGAGGACAAGGATTTTCTCTGATGCCCGCAGCTATTTGTCAGAACTCACAGGCCAGTAGAAGGCCAAAATCTCTTTTCAGAGTCTTGCAGTTTACTCAGTTTCTTGTCCCTTTTTTGATATTCAGAAAAGAACAGAGATTTTGCAGGTTCCTGAAAAACACAGGTTTTTTCTTTACACATATGAACCCAGATAACCCAGATGATTTTTAGTAAAAGCCATTTTGTGCTTAGTGGTTGTTATCATAATTTTCTTCCAGTACTATTCTTTCCTTAGGATTGCTTTTCTGTTATTCCCCTTCATTCATACACAATAGAATGTGGTGGTGCTTTGTAAACAAGCAGCAGATATCTATCAAAATGTAGAATTCAAGTCTTCTAACATGAGATCTTAAATAAAAGAAAGTAAAAAATTTTGTTAAAAACATCAAACCAAAAGCAAACCTTTCTGCAGAATTTGAGTTGTTGTGTTAATCTCTGACTTTCTAGGTATCTTAAGAAATCACCAGCATTCAAGATACTATTTTCTCTTCTTGTTTTGTTGGGGTTTTTTTCTGATTTTTTCTACTTATTGTGTTAGAAGCAAGGGATTTGTTTAACTTGTTGGGATATAACACCCATGGAGTGGGAGTTAGGAGGCTTCATAGCTACATCCTCATTTCTGAAACGTGATTACTGCTATTATTTCTGATTCATGATCTATGATAGCAGAGTGAAAAAAGACTTCAGTTAGTGCAATTCACAGTCACTTCTCCTAATGATCAGTAAAAGCTCTGTTACTCTTTCCCAGGAACAAGCCTTGCACTAGTAAATTTAAACAATTTATGCAGGCTTCCAAGGTAAGGGTGATTTTAAAAGGAAGCCAATTATAGATTAAGGAGCTTTTTAAGATGAAAAATGCTTTTAGTTAGTTTGACATGTATGAATTATTTCTTTATTTTGAATTTAACTTTTAAAAAGTGGATTTTAAACACATGATCCAAAGAAGGAAATGTCGCACTGTTTCAAATGGCCAGTTTTAATACTGACTAAAGATTTGCAGCGCATGTGATTAAAATGACCTTTGAAAAAATATATTTAGGGTTGTGTTTGCTGCTGCATTTGATTGTCAGTTGTCCTGGATACTGACTAAAAACAAATGCTAATACTGAAAACAAAGCTATACCATCTCTATAACTGGTGCCTTATCATAAGTTAACTTCTGTTTTTTCTTTATTTCTGTGTTGAGACAGTAGGCATTTAAATAGGAGGGTATTTTTTGAAGTTCTTGTACATTGGAATAAAAATTCTGTATTGCATATCCCTATTCTTCTCCCCATTTCTGCTCATAGAAGCTTAGCCTGTGTTTTCCAGTGACACTAGTCACTAGTTTGACACTGTGAAAATAGAATTTGCATGAATATTTTTCAGTCTTTCATCACTAGTGAATATGCTTTTTTTTTGTTGTTGTCTTTGGCAAACTGATTATTTCTGTGTTTGACATACATAACATGTTTAAATCAGATGAGTCATTGTCTTGCATTGCCTAAATATAATTCCTACCATTGGTCATTGGAAATAAGCAGGGAGACTTACTAAGAAACTTCAGTAAAGACAAGTCCTGTTGTTCAAAATGTAAAGCTAATGGAGCATATCAAACATGAGAACTAATTTGCTTACACAGTAACTGTTGGACAATTAATTGCATGATCATGAAGGAGTGGTTGTTGAGGATGTGCAGCATCACTGTAATGTTGTGCTTCTGCTGGCAGGGGCCTTGCAACTCCACCAAACCCCTTGTTTGGACAGAGGGCTGCAAAATGCAAAGGGCTGAGCAAATAACATTGCTTGGCTTCTTTGGTGTCTGGGTTGCCTGATTACAGAGAAATGCTTTTTTAGGCTTGGCTTTGTGCGTGGGTCTAGCCCAGAGGAATTGCACTGTTTTGTTCATAAACTTCAATTGGTTGTTAATCTGCTCGCTTAGAAGGAAAAGAGACTGAAAAGTTGAGCTGTGAAGACAGGGCCATGTTCTGTGAGTAAAAAGATGAGCAACACCAATAAGTTTTCAGCCAAGAAAAAGATAGTTTGAGCAGATTGACAGAAGGAGTGAATAAGTATTGCTGATGGAGTGCTCCAAGACGGTGAAGAATGAGGGAGAATAAACTGGCCATCTTACCTGGAGGATGTCCTTAGTGCTCAGGAGTCTACAGTGCTGTGACAGAGGGGGTTGGAGTCAGCAATACTGGGAACTTGATGACATTTAAAGGCT
>VYZR01036790.1:2425-20139 GCA_013400675.1 Oxylabes madagascariensis
TGTGTGTGTGTGTGAGACACAGGGCCGGGGGTGACACCGGGCAGGAGTGTGAGTGTGTGTGTCTGTGTGTGTGTGTCTCTGTGTGTGTGTGTGTGTGTGTGACACGGTGCTGGGGATGACACAGGGCAGGAGTGTCTGTGTGTCTGTATGTGTCTGTGTGTGTGTGGCACGGTGCCGGCAGTGACCCCGGGCAGGAGTGTGTGTGTGCCTGTGTGTGTCTGTCTGTGTATGTCTGTCTGTGTGTGTCTGTGTGTGTCTGTCTGTGTGTGTGTGGCACGGTGCCGGCGGTGGCCCCGGGCCGGAGCCAGGAGCGGTGTGTGCCAGCGGGGCAGGCCCGGCCCCGGTGTGCCCAGCCCCGCAGGCTGTCCGGGCTGACCCTTCAGTCGTTCCGCAGGTGCTGCCCCAGCCCCGCCGCTGATGGCGATGATGGCGGGAGGGTTTGGTCAGCCCAGAGCCCTCCATATTCCCGTACCAGCTCCAAAAATTGTACAGCCTCCCCTAAGGGGGCTTTGTCCAGCACGGTTTTCGATGGTAAACACGTGTAGTTAAAAACTCAACAACCTCCACATTTTGGATGTAAACCTGTCAAGAGGGTTTAGCAGTTTTAAGTGGGCAGAAATTCAGTTTTATATATATACTGCATGTCAGGGGCTACCTTAGGAGCCGCGTACCAGGAATTTTACACGTGGTGAATTTGCGAGAGATTTCATATAGACTGAAAAGTCAGAGGAATCATGAGCTTCAGAAGTGATTTCAAAAGTGGCTGGGTCATGGCAAGTAAAGTCCAATCTTCATTTCCAGAACGGGGGTTGACGTGTATCGATGTGGAGATTTGGATTTGGAGTGATCTGGTAAAATTGTAGGAACTTTTTGCAAGGTCACTTCCTCCCACAGCTGACAAATTTGTTAATGATTTTATATTGTTTTGTAGATCTATGGTCTTTTTGAAGTTTATGATCTTTTAAAATATTGTCATATCAGGTATTATTCAAGAGATGGATTTGACCATCCTTTCAAAATCTCTAATTTTACTTTTTCTCTTTGACTCCTTGAATTATGAAGCTCTGTTTAATTATATAAAGTTTTAAGACAATTCAAGTCCTATCCTACAGTGTCTGACTTGGTAAGAAAAACTTGGTAAGCCTTTGATAAGACTTTTTTTAAAAAAACAAATTGCTGTCAGGAAAATGCAAGGATACAACCTATCTTCTTAACACCTATTAAGTGCATTTAATTAAAAGAAATAAAAGTAAAACTTTTAACTGTATAGTGTCACAGTGTCAGAGGTAGTGGTAATAATAATGGCAACTTGTTTCAGCTGTTTCTGCCATATTAAGTAGTCTTTTAATAGAAAATTATTATTTTTCTTGTACCCTGTTCCTTTAGAAGCTTTGTTTCCGCGTCTGTATATGTCATAGTTTAATTAACCAGTTACCTGAATTGAATCACTCTTGTAGATATGGGACTCTCACCCTCCTTTTCCCAATCAAAATATGCTGGGATCTGATAGCTCTGAATTAAAAATACTGGGTTGATAATGAGTAATCATCTCCATACACTCTGTTATTCTTCTCTGTTGTAATTAAACTTGGACTAAGTTAAAGATTTCATTCTCTGTGCAGGTATGATTGTACAAAAAGGCAGATTTAGATTTTACACTTTTACATTAATTTGAAAGACTTCTTAATTCAGGAAGTTGTTTTCCTATTTTTCATTTTCATTGCTTTCAAGTTGAAGGGGACACGAAACCAAATGAAATCTGGATAAGGCACCTCTCCCTGAGCAGTAGAGATGAGACTCTAATATTGAGGTCAATATGTTCAGAATGTTGATGTTTTTGTAAAAGTTTATACGAAATTGCTTCCTAAGTACTGTAAATATGTACAGAATGTCGGTGGCATGAGTTTTATGGTAAACATTATAAGCTTAATTTAAAAGAGTAACACATAGTCTAGAAACACCAGGTGAATTTCGAGCTACATCTGCAAAGATGCAATCTTGAAGTGAAAACATGCAAGGTGTGCAGAGGTTTTTGTGTGCACTTTTAAAATAACAGAAATCTACATGTAGTAGCTTTCCTGTAAAGTGCCTGTTTAGCCTTTGTGGCCTCAGTGTTGAAACACTTTTCAGTCGTCAAATTAACAATTAGGCTTGTTTTCATTAATGACTTGTACCAGCAATGAATTATATCATTGTCAATGAAAAATCCAATTTAGTCCATGGGTTTTCTACATTTTCATGCCTGGCAGTTCTGAAACCATTCCAAAAGCTTTATAATTTTCACATTATTATAATGTATTATATAACTGGAGTCCCTGACTTTATTGAGAGGGCTTTAAATAAACTGATTTGTAGCTCTGAGTACTGCAGAAGTGAAGCTTGCCTGGAGCCCTGGTTGGAAGGGAGGCTTTGGCTGGTGCATCCCTTCCTGGATGAGCAGTGCCATGAGTGCTCTGTGAGAGCTTGGAGTGGCATGAGAAGAAGGAGAATTTTAATTTAATATTTCACGTAAGTTTCAGTTCTTGGTAGGCTGGAGTTGGCCTTTATTGTGAGGTAGATCCACCGTAAAAAGATGGAATTTGCTGTTGCATTACAGTACTGTTGTTGGCAAGTAGAGATTTTTCTGCCATCTTTATAGGCCAACTACAACACAGAAGCCTGAGTTTGGTTTTTTTAATTCTTTTTAGCTGACAGAATGTGTTTCATATTGTTTGTATCTGCTCATAGCTGTCTTGTTTCTGGGTAAAAAAAGTTTAGAACGCATAAGATACAGTTCACTACCACATGAAAAATGAAATGTTTGGTTCCTCAGAAAGTGGTGGAAGAATTTTCACATTTTCACATGGGTCTACCAGTATTCTACAAGTACTTTGATTTATCAGACTGGCATCATGGGAACCCTTATTGTGAAATGGAGCTTTTGGGGACATTTTGACCCTCTAAATACAGAAGTTTGCAAATGTGCTGCATAATCTAGGAAAATAAAGAGACTGAGAGAAGCGTGGAAAGAACATGGATTAGGAAAAATGATATTGTGTTATTTTTTTATGAAATAGGACTACATTTTATTTGGAGAGAAAAGACCACAGGTGGATTGAAAATTGTTAGGAGTACTGAGAAATTATGCAGGAAGAATGAACACTGTGTCTCTGCATTTAGACAGTACAATAGAACATGGTAGACATAGATGGATAATAAATAATATGAAGGAAAGAAATTGCACTTTAAATATGCTTCTACTATTAGATTAATTAGTTATTCAGTGAATTTGAATAATGGTTGCACTTTCAAAACAGGTACAGGAAGTTTTAGATTTCTTTTTTTTGTCTTATATAAGTGTAATCAACCTCTGGAACTCATTGCTACAACATATGGTATAAACCAAAACTTTGCACAAATTAAAATGAGTATTTTAAACTCAAGCTTTTGTATATAATGAGAGAACATGTACAACTGTTCCAGATAGAATCAGAGATTTAAATATTGAAATAATATTTCAATATCATTCAATATATTTCAATTATTATATGAAATAAAATTTTTAGTATTGAGGCCAGCGTTGATGGAACATAGGAAGAGTCTTTCCTTGGGGCAGGTGTGTGATGTTTTATGCCATAAGGTTTAGAGTGCAATTTCCTTTGGGGTGGTTGTGCTTCTCCGCTGCCAGAACCCAAACCTCACACACAACCCTTTTGTGTAGTTAGAATTAGTTATCTTTTTGTTGCAGCCTCAGAGCTCTTTGTGTTTTGGCAGTGAGGCATTAAAGCTGATCAGAATTTATATTACTTAGATGGTTTATTTTGCTTTACACAGCCTTTTCTGCTAGAGAATTAGCAAAGTTCTGTATTAAGTGATATTTCAGCTGCAACAATGACATCTAGGGGCTGATTTATATTAATTTAATTTAGATACGTATCTCCTGTTTTTGAGAAGATGGTTACTAATATGTTTACTAAATCTAAATTATTAGTATTTGCTAAAAAGCTGTGAATCTGATATATGTCATATATTTGGAGAATAACTATGACATTTTTAACTTCTTATCTTTTTGTCTTTTGTTTCCCCTTGATCTGTCTTTTAATCATTTTAGTGCTGCTACCACTGCAAATCAGCGCATCTCTCATTACTTTAGACCTTGTATTTTTCTGTGGCACGTTATCAAATGATGAGATTTTTTTCACTCTGTACTTTAGGTATACTTTTCTATGAATTAAAGGGAAAACACTTTGCCTCTGCTTTCCTACATGACTTATTCTGTCTCCTGGAATCACATCTACTTGATTTTGTACAGGAAATGAGACTAAAAATCCCTGTATTCAATCCCCTGCTTCCCCCAGCTTTATGGGAGTGTAGACATAGGCTTGACTCCAGATTTAAACCCTGTGATTCAGGGCCACCTCTAAGCTCTACGTAAATCTAATTTTATGTGTGCAAGTAAGTGTATACGTAAAATACGTAATTGCAATTTAGAGATGATTTAACAGCATCTGTCCTATTATTTGCAAACTTACTCTCATTCCCTTGAATCTTAGTTATTTGACCATAAGTCACTTATTTGGAATTGCTTTTTACAGAAAAAAATTTTCTATATTTCTTTCTCATTGGCTTCTTTGCTTATATTTACAACTTTTTCTCAGGAATAAGAGAATATAATTCTTTTTTTCCAAAATTCTCCTCATGCTTTTCTGTGGAATGTTGTTATTATCTTCAACATACTTCTCATTGGTCTTGAGCAGAAGTACCAACCAGGTGAGCTGAAAAGAGTGAGACATGGTGGAAAGCTTCACACTGGCTCAAGGCAAGGTGCTAAAATGTTCTCTGCAGTATATAAGGTGATTTTTCTGATACAGCTATACCAACAGCAACTCATATAACTTATAATTTATGGAAGTTACACTGGCACAGCAGTGCTCTTCATGATTGTTGTATCTGTTGGTTTCATCCATGAAGGCTTATTTCTGGCAGTCATACCGACAAAACATAATTAGAACTGTATTCTGTATTAAATCTGACATAAAAATGTCACCCAAAATCCCACCCCTTACTGCTGTGAGTGTGTTAAGAGATGATTTTTATGGACTTGGTCAAAGTACCGGTGTGGCACATTTGTCTCTTGTTGGAAGGTCTGCAGTGAGTGGAAAGCAGGATAAACCTAGGCTGTAGCTGAGTGCCATCTTTTTCCTTTTTTTGAAGGGGACAATGATAAACTTGCAGATTCTTAAGAGGTGTTTTGCCATCTCAGGGCTTCTCAGAGCCCTCAGAACAAGCAGTTTCCTTACACCTTGGTTAATATAAAGTGTGATCTGTGCACGTGTCCTGGGGACAGATCTGTTTTAAGTTAGTAAAATCGTAGATTTTGGATGGGATTTTACTGCTGAATTGGCCATGGGGAAAGTCCACTTAGAACAGGGACAAAGATTATTTATCTATGGAGAAAATATCAAGGCAGTCCACAGAGCCTTGCCACATGATGTACTGTATTGTAATGTCCACTATGTTTTTCCCTTTTTATTACTTTGCATAGATACTGATATTTTTGCCAGCTCTTACTCCAAACAGTGCTTTAGGTCTGTAATCCAACTCGGGGAGTGCAGAATGGGATTTATTACTGTCAGTTGTAGCAGGGGGAGTCATTTGCACAAAAGACTCCAACAACAATGACAGCAAAGTACCACTCTTTTTATCTTGTTATAGTCAGTGAAAATACAGGAGTGCCTTTTGCATTCTTTGGAGAAATTATCTGTATGTGAAATGCTGCGTTAGAGCAGGTACGTACTGATCCCACTTGTTACATTTGCCATTCAGAAATGCCCCACTGACTGTCCTTGGTGTGTATTTACACATCCAGGAGAATTCATTTGTGAATGATAAGCTGCAGTAAGCCTGGAATCAGATCATGCATTACATAAATTAATATTTCACCTGTAAAAGGAGATCCCCTAAAAAGAATTGGACTCCCTGGAGTTCTAATATAGCTAATATTCCTGTAACTGATTTAATTGGTGATATTTTTTTTGCAATTGTAGTTAAAAGGAATTACCTTTCTCTCCTTGTTAAATCACTCAGTATGGACTAAAATAGCCTAATTTCTGGTGCAAGCAAGAACCTCTAGAGTATATACTACATGCTAGCTCCCAAAAGATAAAATAGCATGAAAAATTTGGAAATCCAGTCAGGTGTGAAACTCTGGTATATCCACGACTTAATTTCAGTATTAATTACCAATGTTGGCCAGAATAAAAGTATTAAAACTTCCTGCTCAGCATGGAAACTGGATAGCTTAAATGAAGAAATAAGAAGTGCCTTTGGGTACTTCTCATATCAATAAAGGGAATCATGGACCAGTCCTCTGTCCTTCAGTGAGTGGTCCTGGCAACTTTCCTTAAATTCCACAGGTTGATCTCCTGCAGACTTTTTTACTTGAATTGCAATCCAGTTTTTGCCAAATGGGATGAGATAGAGTTTTTTAATCAAGCACTGAGCTGCTTGAGGTGAGTTTTAAGCAGTGGATTGTAATTTTTGAGTGTGATGTTTTTCAGATAACTTCAGGGTAGCAGTCACGTTAACCTAACCATGATAAATTTTACAAAATTTGTATAACTGACCACGTATTTGTCATGTGGATGATGGTGTGAGGCTTTTGCTAGGCTCCTGTAGAACTTTTAGAAGTGCAAACTTATATTATTTCTGAGCAGCCACAGAATCACACAGCACTGCAGTTATTTTATAGTGAAGACATGGTTCTTCACTGAAATATTCATTTGCTCTACAAAATCTTAAATAAGAAAATTTGCACAAGTTTCCTATTTGGGCTACAGAACTTACTATGCACTCATCCCCTCAAGATCTATCTCAAGATATTAACATAAATGTGCCAAACTGGAGTTGTTCATCCTATTGTGATTTTTATCTAAAAGCTTAAAAAAGCAACAAACAAACCAACAAACAAACAAACAAAACCCCTGGAAAGGTAATGGACTGAAATTTCCTTTGCAATTTTACTAAGTTCATATTCTTGTCCAGGAATTTGTAAAATTAGGACTGCATGGTTTGGCTCACTTTATGAACATTCCTTGGCATCCAAGGTTGTTTGTTTTTTCCTTTAACCCTCAGCACTGTGCTTGCCTGCAGCTCTGCAGATCCTGTGTCTGTGTCTGTGCGTCTGTGTCTGTACTTCCCTGTACACAGAGGCAGAAAATCAGTTTTTCATTGCAAATATGCCCATGGAATCTGCACATAGTGAGCATCAAACAACTTTATGAAAACAAAGGAGACTGTTCATTCTTAGTTATTCGATCTTCCTACTGTTTATTAGGTAGGAGTAGACCAAAATGAACCGCCACAGTTTTCTGTAGTGACCTTGAGGTGGCAGCAGCATTACATTCAATTCTGCCATGCACCAAGTCCATTAAAGGTGAAAGTAAAATTTGCAATAAATCAAAATAATACTGATTGTTATAATTTTATTACCAGAGCATTAAGTCAATAAAACTTATCTGAAATGTCATTTGCATTGTATACAATTTTTACTAGTTATCAAGTATGTTTTAAAAGCATGTTTAAAGAAACCAAATGAAGAAATTGGTGATAAATTCTTGAAAATCCGGGACTTGTCTAATGATATAGTAAAACTAAAGTCTGTTTTGATCTCTTGTATTTTAAAAGACTGTTTCTGAAAGCATTTGTTAGTACAATAATGTCTTGTGTTTTGACTAACTATATTTAATGTCCTAATGTCTGATTAAATATTTTTATGCAACTTGTCAGGTCTTTTTTCATTCATGATTTTATGTAGGAAGGTCATCTAATTGTATGACACCCTTTCAGTGAAGGAGAATGTGTTTGTTTCTTTTAATAATGAGGAATAATGAAACTTATTTACGTTGGAAGTCAGGGAAATTTATTGGAGAATTACAACATGAGAAACATGAAAATTAAAAAACCCTTTTAATAGCATATTCATTACTGAGAAGCTTACAGGTAATGAAGTAGTTGTGTGAAAGCCAGGATGCTGGGTGATATAACTCTGCTCATGTCAGCTTTCAGGCCATGGTTATTTTGCATTTCTATGCTGTCAATTACTGTTAGGTTACCAAATTATGATTAGGTAATTAGTCAAATAGGAGGCACTGGAAGAAAAGGAATTTACAAACTTCTAAGGCAGCTTTGGGCTGGGAAGGCGGTTGGGGTGTTGGGATGCTCCCGGTGCTCCGGCTGTGTGGGGGCATTGCTGCTCAGGAGCTGCTGCTCTGCAAGAGGAGCCCAAGCCTGGACTAGAATCCCAATTAGATTTCTGTTATCCAGTGTAATGATGGGGAAGTAGCAACACTCAAAATGCTATTTTCCCTAACAAATGCAGAAAAATAATGGTAATGGTGTGTTTACATCTGTTAAAACTGGTGTGACGGAATCCCTTTATGTAACAGATGCTACAGGAGTCCCAATAACTGCTTAAAGATAGCTTGTGTAATAGATAAAATAATTCAGTGTAATTTAATGAAAAATAAGATTAACTTGTTAATTTGATTTTTGAATTTATTCAGTCTTAAAGTTTTAAGATATGACATTTAGACCTGTTTAACCTTGTATTCACTTTTTTCCACTTGTTTTGTTTGTTGACAACTTCTTCAACTAAGAAAATAGAACTATTAAATATAAACAAGCATAGAAGTATGTAAACAAAAGTATAAGTTGAATTATAGTTCCACAATAAGGTGTTACTAAGTTTAAAAAGCAGAGAATCACAAACCACAAGCCAACAGAGGTTACAACATACAAATGCTGTTTGGGCTGTGCCGGTGATTGCTGGAGCCAATACAAATACTGATACTTCTCTAAGACATAGATCTGGTCTTTTAGTTCTGGTCTGTACTGTCATCTTTTTGTCACACTTCACTGTTTCTTGAACTAACTTCTGTGATTCCAGTGCCTGAAAAAGATGGAGAGAGACTTTTAACAGGGGCACGCAGTGATAGGACAAGAGGGAATGGCTCCCAGTTAGATGGGAGATTGGGCAGGAATTGTTCCCTGGCAGGGTGGGCAGGCCCTGGCATAGGGTGCCCAGAGCAGCTGTGGCTGCCCCTGGATCCCTGGCAGTGCCCAAGGCCAGGTTGGACACTGGGGCTTGGAGCAGCCTGGGACACTGGGAGGTGTCCCTGCCCATGGCAGGGAGTGGAATGGGATGATCTCTAAGGTCCCTTCCAGCCCAAATCATTCTGGGATTGCAGTTTTTCAAAATTTCCAAAGATGTGAATGCAGTGAGTGACAAAAAAGCAGAATAACTGAGATAACAGCAGAGCTCCTGTGAGGAATGTAATTCACTGTGAGCTCCCTTTTCTTCATTCTTTCTGATTTTAACCTTATGGCTCTTTATCATCAAAATATATTTACCTCAGAAATGAAAGTAAGGCAGTAAGTAGATATGAACTGAACGTAGTTAACCTGGAAACTAAATGACTAATTTCTTAGAACCATATAGAAAAGATGTTTAGAGGATATTCCTTATCTCTGCTGGTCAGAGACCTTGATTATCAGTGTCCCAAAAGGGAGATGTGCTTTTTATTTGTCATTAGAGTGACATAAACACATTTTGTTGGAGAAATGTAAAAATAGTTATCACAGTGGGGGCTCTTTGTAAGTATACAAAGTCCAAATAAACAGGTTGCCCTCACCTTCAGTGGGAGAACAATCTCTTATAGATGTGGCAGGATATTCCAGAGATTTTGACCTGGAACCAATATTATAGGTTTTATTCAAGAGTTAGTGTAACATATGCATAATACTCTACACTAATGTTAAGCAAGACCTTGTTGTCCTAAAATCACAACATTGTTGTCTTAATGGTACCATTGTTAAACTAAAGTGGAAGGTACCTGGTGTGGTCCATCTCTGTGGTTAAGCTGTGCAGTATCTGATAAAGGGTATTTTATTATTTTGTGGAGTAATTTGTATAGCAAAGAATAAATTGCAAAGTGTTCAGCTAGCAATACTACCATTCAGCAAAATCCCATTACCTAGAACATTAAAACAATCATTCTAAAACATGGTTTATAATGATTTGAGCATGTTTGTAAAAAATAGATGACCACTGTACATTTACAGTTGACACAGAGGTCCCTAATGTCAGGAAAGCACTCTTGACCTTGATGGGTGGTTGCAATTCCATTTAAATCAATTGCCAATACAAGTCAAATGAAGTTCTTATGGCTGTCTAGTGTGCACTTCACTGTTCTTCTGACATTATTGTTCTACTCCAAGTCATTCTTCAATCTTAACAGCTGAGAGGGACCTGCATTCTGCAGCTTTATGGGGAAAGAGCACGAAGTTCTACTTCTCTGTGTTTTGAAAGCTTCTGCTCTTTTTCACTGTTTCCAAGCAAAGCAAACCACATTGTGTTCTACAAAAACACAGTACTTGGTCTGCTGCTGCCAAAGCCAGGTGTTTGTTGCAGTGAATACAGAATGCATTTTCACTGCCCGCCATCTTACTGGTCCTTAATTTAATTTGATAACCCTGAAAACTGGAGATTCTGTAAATTTAGCTTTATTAGAAACTTTCACTATATTAAACATTTAGAACGTATCTTCTAAACATTTATGTTAAGAATGATGATGATTACAGTTTTTGAGGTGTTTTGTGGAGTGGAAGAGAAGGAGGCGCAATAAGTCAGAAAAAAAAAAAAGTTGAACACTTTTCCTGTGTCTGTGCTTGTCTGGATACTTATTTTTTCAAAGGATTTTGTTAAAATTGGAGATGGATATATGAAAAGTGCTATGAACTTGTTAAACATTTTGCTTAGGAAAGAAAATCCTTGGCTGTACAGAACTTTCTAAAAAGACCTGGGTTAGTGTTATTAACTTCCTTGTAATATATTTGCTCTTCTAAATGAATTTAAGTGTCTACCTTTTAACAAGTGGGAGTATTAAAAGCTGATATCATGGCCTAGAGTTTACATGACTTTAAAAAGCCAAGTACAGAATCTTTCTCTACGACAGATAATATAAACTATGGCTAATCCTCTCCAGCCTCTATCCCCAATCTCTTTCATAAGTAGTCCAAGCTCTCAAAAGATCCTATATTAATGAGAATAATGGAAAAACTCAACTGAACTCAGATGTTAGCATTACATACATATAATAGCTCATAAGAATTGATAATGAAAAAAGTGATTCTGGTTGCCAGTGAAAGTTGGCTGGGATGGTATTAAGAGGATGCTGCAATTAATGTAAAACTAAATCACCAGTCTTCCATGGGGAAATGCAAATTTCAAGTTGTTAGAAGGCCTGTTTTGTTCCATAGGACTTGTATTGCTCCTAATCCACTTAGCAGCACACATGTTCCTCTGTTGAGGTGTTTTTAAATGCAATTTTTAAAGTATTATTCCTGTTTTAGAGATTCCATAGATTTATTTAGATTCATATTTTGACTCTTCTGTTTTTATGTAAACATGTAAGTATGTTTCCCTGCTCTTTCTTAGCCAGACCCATGGGCTGAGGTCAGAGTAAGTGATTCTATTCTGTTCGTTCTCCTAAGCTCCTGGAAACTGCACTGTACAAAGCTCTCGAAGTAACCACTTGACATACAGTAAAGGTGGCACATATTCTGACCCTGTCTGTGCAGTTGAAATTCCAGGATTCTGCTGTATCTATCTGATGTTCTGTCCGTCTGCTGGTGAGCAGGAATAGCTGCACAAACCCTGCATTTAGTTACCTGTCATTTTCAGGGTTGAACACAACGTGAAACAAACTTTGATGCTTTTTGTTTTGTTGAATTCATTCATTTAAAGGCACTCATAGACAACTACTCCTTCTTGCAGTGCCTTGCATTCTGGCAGTCAGCAGGAGGAAATGTGTCAGCCACAGCTGGGATGTTCCTCGGCACAGGAACTTGTCCCCAAGCCTGGGTGTTCAAATGCTTCAATTGTGAAGAGCAGCTGTGCTGAATAAAAAGGTGCAGATGTCGTTACAACACCGGGAGTATCGTAGGAAGATGTGCTTAAAAAGAGACCCTGAATCGCATTTATCTCCTATGAAACAAAGGACAGGTCCTTACGTTTGTCTTTAGTCTGCTGGAGAAGCAAGTTCAGGTTGAGTGTAGAAAGGAAGAACATTGGAACAGTTGTGCTTGCACTTACAAATCCAGTTTTGATGCCAGAGTTAATATCTTTCCTTTCAATCAATTATGAAGGAATAATTTCTTTCAAGTGTAGCACGTGTCGTGAGTAAATCTTGTGTATGAAAGGATAATGTTATTAATATCGAATGTTTGGCAAATATTTTGTCTAAAAGTAAACACAGTTTGGTCAGTGTTTGTTTTTTCACCAAATGCTATGATTTGTTGCCACTTTGAAGCTAAATAACAAAAAAATACAAGCTTATGAAACCTCTTGTCTTCTCTATACCATTGAATGTTTGACCTTTTATCATATCATGTAGTCCTTTCAGACATTGAAGGTTTTGATCCAGGTATGCCACCAACAAGAACAAATTCCAGAAAAAGAAATCATTTTGGTTTATGCAGCCCTTTACTCTGACATGAAAGCCATTTCTGAAAAAAAAAAAAAAAGAAAAAAAAAAAGAAAGCCATCTGCTACTTTATTGTTTGATATCAGCGGCAGAATAATGTCCGATTTTAATATCATACTGTTGGCTACGTACTGCACTAATTTGTTCTGTGACATCAATGAATCAAAGTAGAGTTCCTGATAGAAGAACATCAAAAGGAAATTAATCTCCCTGTGATAGTATTAATAATTTCAGAATGGACGTGTTTTGCTCAGTTATGGTAACCATTGAGAGCCGTGTTTTTGTGGACTCTTAGATCAATATCACAACTGCTACACAAATTGAGGGTGTAAGAATGAGACTGGTGCTCCTCAGTAGCCAGGAGTGTCGTTTCTCATGGACAAAAATCTCACTGAACATGCTTGGTAGAATTTTATGGTTACTTAAAGGAAGGAGACATGCAAGTGTGAACTCAATGGGGAAGGGGGGAAACTGGAAAAAACCCCATCACTTTTCCATATGTTGGGCAGGACGGTGGGCCTGGCATTAAAGTTGGCATTTACAGAGTTTGTAACTAGAAATTAGCTGTGTGAATTTGGAAAAATTCAGTGGAAATGGAGGCTAATTGTGTAGCAGACAGGAGGTGTCATAAGGTGATTCAGCATATATCTCCTGAAAATATAGTTTTGAAGTATTTTATTAGTTTCTTTTTTTGCTTGTTTTTACATAAACCCTGTCAGATTAATACAATGTTTATTACAAAGCATGTTCCTTTATGTATATCCATCCAGTTTCACATCTTGCCCTACAAATAGATATAAACAGGATTTGACGCAATAAAAGAAATTGAGCACTTTTAGATACAGATCCTTCCGTGTGCTTCCTCAATTCAAGGGAAGAAGAAAGGGTTACTGCAGTAAAGCATGCTTGTTGTAGCTACACAGCACGATACCCACAGACAGACTGGGACTATATTTAGGGTTCTGGTTGTGTGCTGAGAATAGAACTAAATGAGTACAGAGCCCCAAATGTGTCACTGAAATAAATATTGGCAGTATGGATGTGTGATCAAAATATCCAAATATATCAGAGACTGACTGCAGAACTTAGAGTCAAGAATAGCCCAGGTAAGGATTAGGGATAAGATTTGAAATAAATCTAGTATTCCCTTTCTTGATGTTTACCACCTTTACCTTTCCCCTGTTTTTGTTCTATTCCCCCCTCAGCTGGCAGTCAGGGCTGCTGTTCCTCAGCCTGGGGATGTGCAGGGTTGATCTTGTCCTTCAGCCAGCCTTGGAGGTCAAGGCAAGGACTGGGAGATCTCTTACCAGTAAGTGTCGCAGGCAGATCAGACCTGACTTGGGGAAAATTAATTTAATTTATTGCCAAATGAAACAGATTTGAATGGTGAGAAACAGAGACAAAATAAAAACAACACCTGCCTCTGCTCCCCTCCTCTTCTTCCTAGGCTCGACTTCTTCCTTCCCAGCTCCTCTGCTCACCCCAGCCCCAGCCGGGGACTCCCCAGGCTCGATGCTCTCAGGGCTGCTCTTGTTTTCACTCCTGCTTTCCCTTGGCTTTTCCTCCCCCCTTCCCTTCACTGCCAGGCAGTTTTGCCCTTTCCCAAAGGTGTTCCCACAAGGTGCTGAGGGCTCAGCTGTGCCCTGTGCTGGGGCAGCTGTGGCAGCGGCCAGAACCATCCTCGTGCCGGGCCCTGATGCACTGATTAGCTCTGTGCTAATCAGCTCTTCATTTCTTTATTTGTGCTGCTGATAGGAATGAGCTCGGGCTTTGTCTAGAAGGATGCAGTGACTTTTTAAAAGATTCTATAAGGTTCTTAACAGGATTGACATTCCTTATTCTAGATCAGCACTGTGAGAGTGAGGACTTTTCCTGCTGTGACTGAGATCAAATGCTTTTCCAAGCTCTCTTTCCATCTGGAATGCTGCAATATCTCGTACTAAAGACAGCAGATGAATAATTAGACAGTACCGTGGAAAGGCTTCCACTGAGTAGGAACCTTGGGAGGACCAATACAAATCCAGCCATCAGCATCTCCTCTCTGGTCTCCTCTTCACCACCTCTTTTGCTTTCCCTTCTGCCCTAGCTGGAGTTTTCTAAGGGAAACCAACTTAAACAGGATTTGATAATGTGGCATTTGAAGGAACTGTTCACAACAGTCAAATTCACAGCAGATGTGCTGCTGGGATTGTCCTTGCCTGGTCCTAGTAATGAAGAAAGCAATGACAGGAAAACAGAGAGGCAATCCCCCTGTAGTACTGAACAAGGACTATTTCCCAATTGCTGTCATGGAAATTAAACGGAAGCTTCTCACTTTTTCTGGTAGATATTAGGGGATAGAAAAAATTGTCTCTCTGATTTTGCACACGAGTCCCAAGAATCTACTTTACCTGTAAAATTCAGATTTTTTTTTTCTTTCTTCACATGCATGTTCTAAATAGCATAGACCTAAATAGCAAAGACTGTCAACAAATTATCAGAATGAGAGATGCTGTCCAGTCTTGGGAAGCCATTCACATACCACATTCCTTTGTTTCTCTCCTCCAGGCTGACAATGTGCTTTTGGAGAACAAACTCACCCACTTCCCCTGGAAATGTAGTTCAGAAAACTTCCCTCTTCTCCAATGTTTGTATAAATTCAAATCTGGAAAGCAATGAACTCTAAATATGTCTTTAAGTGAAGAAATGCTTAGGCAGTATTTGTGAGCTTGGAAATAGTATCTGCCATTTGGGCTTTCTTTATAAGAGCAGGTAAAGATAGCACTACGTATGAGCATGTGGAGTTACACGTCCATTCAGGTTCACTAAAAATCTGCGCTGTCAACTGAAAAATTTGGGTTATTAAATACATAATGCATTGTAACTATATGTGCAATGGTTATCTGTTTACTATCTCTCTGCTTTTCCAAAGTCCTTCTACAAAATATTTTTTATAGAGATACAACACGCCGTGTTTCGATGGAGTCCTGCGGGGAGAGATGCAATTAAGAATGTTATGCAATAATACATTGTTTTTCCTACACATAATGTATTTGGGAGCATTATACATGCAGGCAAAAGTGCTGAGCTCAGTAATTCAGTTCTTTACATCTCGGTACCATACTGGCTGCTTCTGCAGTTTTAGCACAAAAGTAGTAGTCCCCAAACCAGTATTAATGATAAGAAATTGAAAATAGTTCAGGAATTTTTTTGTAGAACAATATTGAGAATATTGCTATCAAATTTTGCCAGATATTAGTTACATTTTTCCTTTTTAATTGGAATGGCTTATTTCTGAAAAAATCTCTGAAAGAGTGGTGATGAAACAAAAATAAGTTTGGTTTTTGACACTCAAATGCAATATCATTTTCGGTTAATACTTCTTCATAAACTATAAAAAATAGTGATGATAAAACTCTATCTGGTTACCAGTTGTTTTCCTTTTGTTAAAGTTGGACTTCATATTTTTTTGTCATTTGTCCAGGGTTTTTTTTTTGAGTTTCCCAAATGCTGGACTTCCTAAACAATCTTTTCTTTTTTTGACACACTTCTGCAGTTGCATGAATTTTAGATGAAGGATATATTTTTAAAGTATTTATCCTCAATTTTTGTTTTTCTAATGGTAACACAACTTCTATTTTCTTCTTACTAATATTCAGAAGAATTCCATTTAACTTGCTCCAAAACTGCATCACCTAATTAAACTGAAAAGGTAAAATCCTTGCTTTATAATACTGAATTCAGTAGTTCAGTAGGGAAAAAAAATCCAGTGAATGAGTTTTTAATACTCTGATAAATCACAGCAATACCTTTTATTGCTCAATTAATTTACTACTATGTACTGTAAGTAATAATTAATAGCAGTGCAGTCTCCCTACCTTGTCTGCCGTTACCATCATGACCCATGGTAATGCTGCAGAAACATTTTAAACCTTTTGAACTCTAAATCTGGGTGGATGTCTTTCACGAGGAGTAACACAAAGTTTCTGAAGCTAAATTATTGATGTTTTGTGCATGACACTTGTACCTGTTAGGTAAAAGTGAAAAGTTTATGAACAAATGTCTGATCACTGAGAAAATACATTTTGTTTTGTATGTAAGATCGTATTGTATTTTTAAGAAAAAAATGGAAAGAGCAGAATGTATTCAGCTACAGGAATTTGTGTCTTATTATGCAAAAATGCTCTGCAAACATGTCTAAATTAAAATCTTGTGGAAATGAAATATAGTAATTTCCCCTTGCATTTACCTTTTGGAATTTACTAGCGATCAGACTAATTCACACAGTACCTGAAAAACATTTTCCTGTTACAGACAACTTGGGTATCTGTGTTGATGAATTCCTGAGTGCTCACTGACCCATTTGTTTGAATTCTGGGTAGTGGTTTGCTTTTTGTGCTTTAAAGCAAGAAAAACTCCCCTAGATTACACCTTTGCAGCTAATCCAGAAGTTGAGGATAACCCTGATTTTTTAGATTTCTCTACTTTGTCAATGCTGGACTGTCACGTCAGCTACAGGTGTAGTCACATAATGTATGACTGCTGAAACACTTGCCTGTGATTACAAGTTAAATATGTAACTAAAGTTAATTTTAGAACACCTGTAATCTCCTCACAGTGTTGTGGAAGTCAGATTTAGTGGGATGGTTGATAAATTGCCTTTCATGTTAAGCCTTTTAAAAGAGAAAGTTTTGGTCACTGTGGTGAGTAGGCACAGAACTCCAGGAGTGTCAGCTACTTGTGATCTGTAATCTGCTTGTCTTTTTGTGATACCTGTAGTTTGTGAGCCAGGATTCTACTACTGTGCAGCCATTTCAGCAAGTACAGTGGTATGTTGTTAATTGGTGAGTTAATTATAGCTGTTGACTCTCATGTTGATCTCGAGTCATATTTTCAAGCTGCGTGNCTGATATATTTTAGAAAGATTTATCATGAGCTGCTGAAGTGGAGTTCCACCTAAGACAATGGTTAGGTCCTGTGTGGAATAGGCCGCAAAATTCGGAATAACTTGCAATTTCTATCGTGGTTATTAACATTTAGCTGGTTGGAAGCTACCATAGCTCTGGGAACTCGGCAGGATAGTGTGTGTGGGGAGGATCTTCATAAGGAAACTGTCTCTGGCTGAAATGAGAAATGGAAGAATTTTTGATTGAGGTAGAAAATACTAAATGGTGTCTTGGAATTAGCATTCAGAAAATGATATGCAGATGC